>OZJO01000870.1:15032-32155 GCA_900406225.1 Acrobeloides nanus | reverse complement strand
GTCCAATACATCATCCATTTCATGTACTCTTTAAGATCTTTCCTCTTCAATGCTTTATACGATCGGTACGCCGGGTAAAGTGTGCCAATTAAAATCGCCAAGATTCGTGAAACAAATCCTGGAATCATATTCGAAGAGTTCAAAAATTGAAAATTGTGCCAAAATTTCTAAAAATGCCAAACTTTACATGAAATTTCAATTCAAACGTATGCGAAAAAGCGCGAAATTAAAGTAGAAGCAAGGGATTAGTACAGGAATGCCAAGAACATTTGTTCAAAATCAGAAAATCCGACTTCAAATATTAGATTTTAGGAGCAAAAATCAGCAAATGCTAATTTTCCATTAAATTTCTTATAAATTTGACAAAATTTCGCATCTCAAAAATCAGATTTTGACATCTCAAAATCAGCACTTTTCTAAAAAATCAACAGACTTCGCACCCCTGGGAATCCCAGGGCCTGGGATTAGTAAAAATTATGGAGGCAACAAATTTTATACTGATATTGTTTATACGACGCACAAAAATCTGCAAAAAATGGAAAATCCGTAGAAACGCTCAAAAACGGGCACTATAACTTTCGCCACGTTTCATGTTCGCCACAACAACTTTCGCCACGTTGCCACAAAACTATAACTTTCGCCACGTTCGTGTCTATGGCGCCAGATTGTTTGGGGACGGACTTTTGGGGATGTGACATTTGGGGACGGACTTTATATGTATACAGGGTGTCCCAAAAAACGTCGAATTTTGAAATTTTTTGGGGTCAATTTTTCGAAAAACTTTATTTAAAAAATGTCATTTCTAGGGGTAAAAATAGCTGAAAAACACGAATCCGACGTCTAAAAATCTTTTTGACCCATAAAAACCCTTTAAAATGGCCAAAAACGTGTTTTTTAAGACTTTAAAAAATTTCAAAATTCTACTTTCTTGGGACACCTTATATATTTATTGGGCTGGCAGACAATTGACAAGTAGACATTTGACAAGAGTTTTTTTTATTGAGGGGTGACATTTGACAAGTACAAACTAAAAAAAAATTTGAAGGGCGAGGGTTCGATCCCGGAGGTCGAAACGCATTTCACGACGATTTCCGGACGTTAGCAGTCCGGAAATCATCTGAAAATTGTTCGGAAATAGTGAAAATCACTATTTCCGGACGGCTAACGTCCGGAAATTGTAAATGTCACCAAAAAAGTCTTGTCAAATGTCCGCTTGTCATTTGTCTGCTAGCCATATATTGCAAATCAGGCGACTCAACTAGTCTAAATTAATATGTTTATTGGCACGAAAGTGGCGAAAGTTATCGTGGCTTAGACTTGGGCTTAGGCCTGGGCTTAGGGCTAGGCTTAGACTTGGGCTTAGGCCTGGGCTTAGGGTTAGACTTGGGCTTAGGTCTCAGGCTCTAGCGTAAGCTTCTTAAACTCAGACTAGCCTTTCTTAAGCTCTTTTTTTTCTTAAGTTCTTAAGCTTCAATTCAAAATTTCCAAAATTATCGAAATATCCGTGATCCAAACAATTTTAGATCCATTTATTCGACAATAGTGTAACATCTATGATCATGGAAACGAACGAATGGTCATGTGATGTTTCAAAATTTGACATTTCGAAACCGCGTTGATGTTTCGAAACTTAATGAACAATTTACGATTGGTCGTTGATTGCCAGACCGTCCAATCTGGCAAGTTAAGCAACGTTGGACCCTCAGGTTCTATCCCGAAGGGTAAAATGTTGAAAAATTTTTTTTATCAAACCTCCTAAATTCGACCTCGTAGAATGTTTTCCTATTTTTGCTTCCATTAAAAATTTTTTTCTATGCGTGAAAATTGACTTTAAAAATTTTTACATAAAAAATCTCGATTTTTTGTGACCTCACAAGGGACATGTCAGAAGTGACGCCTCAGTTTTCCGATGAAAACTATATTATCTTGTAGAGCATACCCGAGTTTATTTTTGAACTAATCGATTTAGCTGCAGAAGGCGTAATATGAGAGAGTTAGAGACGATTTAACATCGAAAAATAGCGTTATTTAGCGTTTCTGAAGGAAATGAGGGGGTCAAAAAACATCTTTATATGACTTATTTTTTCGCAAAATCTTCACATTTCACCATTTTTGACTATGCTCAACACTTTCCAATCGTTTTTGGAATGATTTCAAAAAATCGACTTTTTGACTCCCTGTCCTGGTCTAGGCATGGCACCTCAAAAATTCGATTTTTTGAAATTTTTTCAAATCATTCCAAAAACGATTGGGAAGTGTTGAGCATAGTCAAAAATGGTGAAATGTGAAGATTTTGCGAAAAAATAAGTCATATAAAGGTGTTTTTTGACCCCCTCATTTCCTTCAAAAACGCTAAATAACGCTATTTTTTATGTTAAATCATCTCTAACTCTTTCATTACGCCTTCTTCAGCTAAATCGATTAGTTCAAAAATAAACTCGGGTATGCTCTACAAGATGGTATAGTTTTCATCGGAAAACTGAGGCGTCACTTCTGACATGTCCCTTGTAAGGCTAACCATAAGTTATAACTAATATTATTTTCCCGACAATACGACCACGCAGGGATGCATTGCAAAAGTTTAACGAACTTTTGGAACAACCTAATATTACAGGGTGGCTAAAAAAAGTAGATTTTTGCGATTTTTCGAACAAATTTTCGCAAAAAAGTTTAAATTTTTTTCTAAAATAATCCTATGGGAGGTTTTCTATGTGAGGAAGCGATTGCACGCATTGAAAAATCTTGAAAAAACTTCCTCCTGGCCCCAAATCAGCCTAAAAAACCATAAAAATTGCAAAAATCCGGTTTTTTGGCGCTGATTTGGAGTCAGGAAGCGTTTTCAAGATTTTTCAATGCGCTCAATCGATTCCTCGCACAGAAAAACCTCCATAGGGTTATTTTAGAAAAAAGTTTTAAAAATTTTTGGCGAAAATTTGGTCGAAAAATCGCAAAAAATTCCACTTTTTGCGCCACCCTGTAAGTTTTAATATAAAAATTGGCTTGAAAGCAACAAGCAAACTTGTTCAAGCAATTTATTTTCGAAAACTATATATAACAGATAAAAGGAATTGATCGATTTTTCGACTGACCTAGGACGAGAAAAGTGAACTAGAACATAACAGACTATTGAATGAGTTGTATGATGAGGGAAGAAGAAAGGAATGCTTCAAAAGAACTTTGATCTCTAAATTCCCATTTGATGCAAAAATTCTGTTTTATGATTTTGTTTAGTGATATATCTTTTGATAAGACGAACTTTTGGAACAACTAAAAAAATTCGAATAAAATTGAAAAAAATTCGTAAAAATTCGAGAATAATTGAACAAAAAATCGAAAAAATTGAAAAAATTCTCAAAATTCCCATTTAATGTAAAAATCTGTTTGATGATTTTGCTTAGTGACATGTCTTTTGATAAGACGGACTATTTTAGGCATTTTATTCTAATCAATATTATTAGCTTTTTCCTATTAAAATTATATTGTCTAGGTAATAAAACGTGGGATGATAAAGAAGATTGATGTATGAAAAGTTTTTTTGTTGTTTGCAATTTGGCAATTTTTTAATTTGAAAAGATAAAATGAATTTTTAGGCTAAACAATAATGGTGTCCCAGTAGGTTAGGACTATCATTTGAGGGTTTCTCGTCATCTAATCGGTCATTTTCGAATGAAAAAAATCGAAAAAAATTGAAAAAAATCGAAAAAAATTGAGAAAAATTGAAAAAATTCGATCTTTTGTAGGAGAGAGCTCAGATGAAAAAATTCGAAAAAATTGTAAAAATTGAAAAAATCGAGAAAAATTTAAAAAATACGATTTTTTGGAGGAGAGAGCTCAGACGATTCTGCTTCAGATCCTATAAAAATATTCAAAATTCGCATTTTCTGAAAAATGCGAATTTTTTAGTTTGAACTTTTCTAAACAACTTTTCTCCGTCTTCCCAATAAGGTAGAGATTTGATTTTAACTTAACCTGATGGCTTAGTTATGCCCCAACAATGTAAAAAACCGTATCAAAAATCTTTTAACAATGATGAGAAATAGAATTGTCAAAATTGAGACCAATTTTTTGGGCAAAAACCAAGCGACGAAGCTGGGTATCGAACCCGCGACCTTTCGGGCAACAGCCAAACACGCAACCTGCTACGCCACTGAGACCACCTCGTCCCACAACCTTAAATTCGTTACCATTTTTTTCACAATTTTGACAATTCTATTTCTCATCACTGTTAAAAGATTTTCTGATACGGTTTTTTTACATTGTTGGGGCATCACTAAGCTGTCAGATTATGTTACAATCAAATCTCTACCTTATTGAGAAGACGGAGAAAAGTTGCTTTCAAAACTTCAAACTGAAAAATTCGCATTTTTTCAGAAAATGCGAATTTTGAATATTTTTATAGGATCTGAAGCAGAATCGTCTGAGCTCTCTCTCCTACAAAAAATCGAATTTTTTCAATTTTTCTAAATTTTTTTCAATTTTTTTCGATTTTTTCCATTTAAAAAAATTTTATTCGAAGTTTTTTCAATTTTGTTCGAATTTTTCAATTTTTTTCATTCGAAAATGACCGATTGGATGACGAGAAACCCCCCTCAAATCAATCATAGTCCCAACCTATTTGGGACACCCTGTAAATGTAAAATATGCAAAGAATGACAAAAACACGACATCTTAAAACATTGCAATGATTCAAAGTCCAATTAAAGAAAAAATCGGCTTAAAAGTTGAAAAGAAGCTTATAATCTGGTAGACACATACACGGCGGGCGGCGGCGAGTGCATGTCATACCCGGGTTACTGACATGAACACTGCCAAAACCAAGAGAAAATGGTCGCCGAGCCTTGGTCGGCGGGGCTCACGCACTACCCATAAACTTTCACCATGAAATGTGTACAATAACACACAGGAGAAGGAGTGCAATCACACACATATTCCTTTCGATCAACATAGATCACTACTTCTTCGCAGGTACACACACTCCAATAATAATCAGCGGCAGCCAGAATAGAACAGCCGAATATACTGCTCCCTTTTCTTCTCCTTCTTCTTCCGAATCAATCACAATGAACCCTGAAACGGAATCCACAATGGCGACGACATCACATGAATGTGCATATTCATTCATTTGGGACGAGGAGAGGCAACCTATAAGCAACCGTCTGTGTTGGCCCACCATTTTTGCTCTATTCGGGCGAGGGATTATAAGTTATGTTCGTTTTTTACGAACTACTTCCATCATCGTGTACTACTTCCATAATTTCAACAATAAAATACGGAGACTAAAACTTTTATCACGAAATATGTTGACATTGTTGACAAAAACTGAGGGTTAAAGGACCAGTAGAGGGGGAAAAGTTGCCATTTTTGTTGAAATTTGGAAAGTTCATGAAAAATGGAGCATTTTTTGTTTTTACGGCATGTTCTGAATCGTTGTAGTTTTCGAGATAATTGCGTTTGAAATTTTCAATTTGTGTACATGTTTTCGTTGTAATACACAAGCTTGTTTGAATTTTTTGCGGAAAAATCGATTTTTGCATTTTTAAAAATTTTTTCAGTTTTTCCCAATTTTTTCCAATTTTTCGAATTTTTTCGATTTTTTTGTGTGAAAGAATGAAAAAAAATCGAAAAATTGGAAAAAATTGAAAAAAATCGAAAAATTCGATTTTTCAGCAAAAAATTGAATTTTTTTGAATGAAAAAAATCGAAAAATTGGAAAAAATTGAATTTTTTGCTGAAAAATCGATTTTTGCATTTTTTCGAATTTTTTTAATTTTTCCCAATTTTTTCGATTTTTTTCATTCGAAAAAATTGAATTTTTTGCTGAAAAATCGACTTTTTCATTTTTTTTCCAATTTTTTCGATTTTTTTAAATGTTTTCAAATTTTTCCAATTTTTCGATTTTGCTTCATTCGAAAAATTGAAAAAATTCGAAAAAAATTGATTTTTGCATCGATTTTTAAAATTTTCATAAAATGAACATTGTAGCAATTTTTTAGCTAAATGAGACGAACAAAATGACACCAAAATTATCGAATTTGAATATTGTTTTGGGTTATTGAAACGAAAACATGAATCAGAATTTTCGTTTCAATAATCAAAACAATGTTCAAATTGGATAATTTTGGTGTCATTTTGTTCGTCTCGTTTAGCNATTCTGATTCATGTTTTCGCTTCAATAACTCAAAACAATGTTCAAATTGGATAATTTTGGTGTCATTTTGTTCGTCTCGTTTAGCTATAAAAAATTGCTACAATGTTCATTTGATGAAAATTTAAAAAATCGATTAAAAATTCAAAAAAGTTTGTGTATTACAACGAAAACATGAACAATTTCAAACGCAATTATCTCGAAAACTAAAACGATTCAGAGCATGCCGTAAAAATCAAAAAATGCTCCATTTTTCATGAACTTTCCGAATATCAACAAAAATAGGCAACTTTTTTCCCACTCGACTGGTCTTTTAACGTAGACAAAAATCAAAACAATAGAGATGCGCTAATTTTGGAGTATCTTTGTCGTCCGACGCTGTTGTTTTTGTTAGCCAGATTCACTTTGTTGTTCGGCGAAAAAGAATCTGAAAGATGATGTTTGCAATTGGCGTACACTTTTCTAGGTGACCAGTCGATTCATGTGCAGAAATGCTGACCCGATTCCCAAAATAACTTCGTCTGGTAAGGATGATGGAGTATCACCGATAAGGATAAAAAGATTAATCGCATCCGACTGCAAGATGAAAAAATAACTCTTTATATGAAGATAGTTCGGTAAAGTAGATGTGCTGCTGAGATATACATGCGTGTGTGTGTGTTTTAGTTAGTCAAGTGATAATTTCTCAACAAGGATTTAGAAAGAGTGGAGTGGTTTTTTTTAGGAAGTACTATAGTTAGGGATGTACTTCGATTTTTCAAAAATAAAAAAAATAGAAAAAAATCGAAAACTTCATTCGAACAACTCAACCAACGTTTCACATACTTGATGAAAAGTGTGAAAATTGTTGCGTTAGAAAATTTTGTAACAAACGCGAAGAAAAAAGAAACACGTGACTTTTCATTTATACATAAAAAAAAAATAATCACCTGTTCACAAAATAATTTCACGACAACGACTTTCACATCGTTTTCACACGTAATTGTGCAATGTTCGACAAGTCGTTTCGATTGAATAAAATTTTAAGCCGATGTGGCCGAGTGGCGAAGCCTGTCGGCTCGTAAAAATTGCTCTTAAGTTCGATTCCCAACAGTATCCAAAAGATTTTGCCCTTGACAAAGAAAATTAATGTAAATTTAATAATGTTGATTAAAAAGTCCTCATGGCCGAGTGGTGAAGACTGTCGGCTCGTAGAAATTGTTCTCAAGTTCGATTCTCAGCATGATCCAAAAGATTTTACCCTTGAAAAAAATTTTTTTCAACTTCAAGCTCATTTTTTATCATTTTCATAACCAAAAATCAGTCTGATATAACAGATTTATTTATATAATAAAAAATTTTCTCATAAATACAATAAATGATAAAATATTTGACAAGGTCATCAGCATATTAAATGCCAAAAAAATTCATATTAAATATTTAAAAAAAATTCATTTCACAATTCGCTTTTTTACAATTAAATAATGTTTCATAGTCATGGATATAAACTTTTTAATTAGACTAGTGTATATAACGCTTATATACAACAAGAGAATTTGTTATTCACCTTCGTGATGGTCTTGTGCTGGTTCTGGCGATGGCACTTGCACAGGGGGTGAGCGTAAAGGTTGTCCTCGCTGAAAAAGATAAGAATCACTAACATACATATTCATAGTCATGGATATAAGCGTAGCTAGGGTCTCACGGCATATCAAAAATCCGAAAAGTTGAGGCAAGGATCAAAATCAAATAACAAATAACAATGTCGCCAATCGACTCACAAGGGAACCACTAGTTCTGCCACACTCAGATTTTTATGTGACCTATCTCAAAAAATCGGAAAAAATAGTATATTAAGAATATGTATATGATTTAATACACAAATCTTCCTATCACGAGATATCGAGGGGAAAAGTTGCAAAAAAAATTCATTATAATTTTGTGCAAAAAGTATTTGACACATGTGGGATTCGAACCCGGCTCGTGAAGGGCAAAAGTCAACGACGCTACCAATTGCCTGCCATCTTACCGGGGTCGGGGAATTAATTATGGAATTGTGGGTTGAAATGGGTTTTAGCATCTGTGGCTCAATTGGTAGCGTCGTTTGCCCTGCACGAGCAGGGTTCGAATTCCACATGTGTCAATTTTTTTTTTGCACAAAATTATAATGAATTTTTTCTGCAACTTTTCCCCTCGATATCTCGTGATAGGAAGATTGGTGTATTAAATCATATACATATTCTTAATATACTATTTTTTCCNTTTTTTGGCTACCACGAAACTTCTTATTGAATCAGGCAACGTGTACATTGAAACGAAAAAGAAACGTGGATCCTTATATAATTTTTTTAATGCATCCCTCATGGTCATATTGGCGAGAAATTTTTATCACCGATTTTCCCGCCAATATGACCACGCAGGGATGCATCAAAAAGCTATATAAGGATCCACGTTTTATTTTCGTTTCAATGTACACGTTGCCTGATTCAATAAAAAGTTATGTGGTAGCCGAAAAAAAATTTCGACTATAGTTAAAACCCGGGTCAAAGCTAAAACTTTGGGTGGGTCAAAAATTCAAATAACTGGCTCTAGTCAAAAACTTTGTTCTACCGTTTTCTCCGATTTGCCCTAATAGTTATCTACAACACCCCTACTTTATTTTATGCTTGGTCCCGGATCATATTTCGTTGGCTTAAGACCTTTTTTCTGAGCATGAGTAAAAAGGTTCAATTATATCATATAGTATTTTGATCATAACTCTTGATGGTTAAATCCATTTCCAATGGTTTTGGTGTCGTTGGAATGCTGAGATCACGGGCTACAACTTTTATATTAGGTGTATGGGGTAATTTCGCGGACAAAGTTGTCAAAAACTTAGGTTTTTAGCTAAAACCCGTGTTCATGGGTCGGTCAAAAATTCAAAGAAATGGCTTTCTCCAAAAACTTTCTTCCCACAGGAGTCTTTATTTGCCTTCTCCAGTTCGGCTAATTTTTTGTACTCAGGGGTTTTGGGTATGGGGAACACGAATCCGATGGCATTTTTGATTTTGAATATCAAACGTATCTGTTTTTGGATGGTTACCCCTTTAAAATGAGGAATCTTTCCTATTATATAGGGTGACCACTATGAAACGTTACACTTAGAATTTTTCTGTATACTCAAATTTTGCCGGTTTGTTTATGTCAAGAAGATGAAAACTTCTTGCTAAGGCTAGCTAGAAATCTAATGAGTGTTGCAAACGGTTGCTTACGGACAACAATACAAAAACCAGCTGTGCTGGCTAAGTACTTTCAATATTAAATTTTCTGGAGCCGCTTCTCTCTTGTTTGATCCTTCCAAATATGAAGAAAAACCCAAAATATACATTCTCATAATGATTGCTTTATATGCTTTAAGATCATATGTTTTAAGATTTATCCCAGGACCAAGTCTAAAACAAAGTAGGGGTTTGTTGATAATTTAGGGTAAAAAAGACTCTCGTGGGAAGAAAGTTTTGGCGAGAGCCATTTCTTTGAATTTTTGACCGACCCATGGACCCGGGTTTTAGCTAAAAACCTAAATTTTTGACAACTTTTTCCACGAAATTAACCATACACCTAATATAAAAGTTGTAGCCCGTGATCCTAGCATTCCAATGACACCAAAACCATCAAAAATGGATTTAACCATCAAGAGTTATGATCAAAATACTATATAATATTAGAAAAAATATTATATAATATAATTGAACCTTTTTTAAATGCAAAATTAGTTTCAATTCATGCAGGGTTTTCGTTTTAATATACAAAAATTGACATTTCTCGTTTAATATTAAAAGATTGGGCGATGGCCCAGGTAATTTGTGTTTTTATTGACTTTTTTTAATCCCGAATTTTTAGTCCCTCGTAGAAGATTGAAAGAGATTGTCTTGGAAGAAAACTCTGATTCGTTGGATCAAGAAATGAAGTAGAATTGATAATACATTTTTTGTTTGTATTGTTCGGTCTAGGTTCTTGTTAAAATTTAGGAATCGAATTGCCTCGGGAAATCATTTTGTGCTCTTGAGGCCCGAAAATGGTCAATTCTCGCCGAACTTTTGCTTTAATCCATATTTTATGTATTGAAAAACTCTATTTAGGCACCATTTATACTTCCGTCGCGACAGTGCATTTTTGTGTCGTGCGACGCGTCGCGAGTTGGCGTTTATAGTCTGTCGCGCGGTAGACTTATAGCGATTTGTCGCGCGATAGTACTTGGCTTGAAAAGACGTTTCTCCATCAACAAGCCTCGGTTGTGCAGTGACAAAGCAGCGGCTTAGTGGTCACAAGGTTGCGGGTTCGAATCTCGCTTGGAGCCAAATTTTTTGCCACTCGGCCTTGTGTCGCGTCGCACGACGTCGCAGGCTGTCGCGCGACAGCAACTATAAACGACATTGGAAAAATTGTTCGCACTATAAACATAATTGCTTTGCGACGCGACGTGTCACGACGCGATGGAAGTATAAATCCTGCCTTAAGAAACAAACACATATTTTATATTTATTGACCTTTCTTGGCTAGCACACGTCTTCTCTTGTTATCTCGCATTTTTGCTGCAATCATGTCTTTTACAAAATTAGGTAACAAAAGCGCTGGAACAACTTGAATCTCATGTGCTAAGCATCCGGTCGTTTCAGAAACATGTCCAACAGTGTTCAGTGCTTGTTTTACAAATCTTTCAGCATTGGGTTCGAATAAAGTTGCTTCACTGCTGGACATCATGGTCATGTTCGTAGTCACTCTACCTGGATGTACAACTTGAAAAACAATTCCAGTCTTTTCAAATTCTTTCAATAAGATTTCTGTTAGCCATGTTACAAAGATCTAAATAATAAAAAGATGGAACATACGTGGGCAACGGAGGTGCCACCCCTGATCGATTCACTCAAAATGCCGAAGAGGGGATCACCTCGAATTTTCAGGCGATCGGAATCGATTCAAAAACTTTCTATTTTGAACAAAATTTTTCTTTCTGGGGGATGGGGGTCCCCCTGGGAGGATCGCCTCATCAAAGTGCCGACCCCCCCCCCACGTGCCCATGTATGGAACTTATCGTCTTACTTTTGATGCTGAGTAGAGACTATAATATTTTATTGGGACAATTGCGGCGGTAGATGAGATATTGATAATTACTCCCTTGTTTTTGGGGACCATTTGTTTCAAGATTTCGGACGTGAGTATAGTAGTTGGGAGAGTATTCACAATAGCAAGATCTCTTTGTTGTTTTATAGGAATTTTATCGAAGCGATCGGGAAGTTCGTAACTCATGCCGACATTATTGACTGAAATGTATTCTATTAAATGAGGTAGTGAAAAAAAAGACGTCCTGGATGGTGGGCTCTTGTTTTCTAGCTCTGGCTTTATCTAGTCTATTCTTTTATAGTTCTCTTATCGAGTAAACGAGTCTAATCAGCGCTGAGTTTTCATCAAATTTATCAAAGCGCTTATTAACAACAATTGAAGATCGAAGCCTTCCTGCGCCGAAGTCGCAACTAGATCCAACACGATCCTGACGTTATTTTTGCATTTTGCCCATTGAAAATGCCATAAACGACCACGCAGGGATGCTTCAAAGCACGGATTTTAGATTTCAGGTATCCTGGCATTAAAATATTAAAATTACGTCAGAATCGTGTTCTACGCCCTCGATTACCCCTTAGAGGTAAAAATCAGGTCATTTTAATGCCAGGATACCCGAAATCTAAAATCCGTGCTTTTAAGCATCCCTGCGTGGTCGTTTATGGCATTTTCAATGGGCAAAATGCAAAAATAACGTCAGGATCGTGTTCCTTGCATAAAAATACCCATATACAAATATTTTCAGGCCTCCGCGACCATTAGTTCGCAAATCGACATGGTGGGGATCGAACCTGCATCTCCAGATTGGTGTCTAGTGCCTTGGACCACTAGGCCATCGTTAGGGAACTTGTTTGGTATCACGCCGGGAAACAGACTATACCTAATACTCCAATGTCTAGATCATTAATCTGTTTGATAATAGTT
Source organism: Acrobeloides nanus (assembly GCA_900406225.1). NCBI lineage: Eukaryota > Metazoa > Nematoda > Chromadorea > Rhabditida > Cephalobidae > Acrobeloides > Acrobeloides nanus. Next base: position 20,010 of record OZJO01000870.1, on the reverse strand, counting down.
TGTTGATAATCTTCTAAATTGGCGTTAGTAAAGTCAAAAGCTATTGTTTTAACTTGAATATTTGAAGATTCGTGAAGGATTTCTTGTTTGACACGATCTAATTTTGACTGCGTGCGTGAAATCAAAACAATGTTAAATCCACGACTAGCCAGTTCAATAGCATATTGTTTTCCTATTCCATCGGTACTCCCAGTGACCACTAAAAAATTGGATTACAATGATGACCAAAAAACTTTACTAAAAATATAACAGATTTCATCTCTAAATTACGCCAATGTTTGTTTGTTTATGACAGCTATCTCCCACCCGATTGATCCAAACTGCCGAAAGACTATGTCACGTGGTTGGACATGGTTGAAAACGGTATTTTGTGAAAAAAAATTTTGCTACCCCTAACTGTAACAAATTTTTCAGGGGTCAATGTTTTAAAGAAAAATTGACTACCAGTAGCCCGAGCTACTATGAAAAATTTATTCCTGTAGCCCGGACTATAACTGGTATCGGATGCACGTTCGGGCGCTCGGTCGGCCGGGTGCTCGTTTCACGCACTCGGTCGAAGGCTGAACGCATGGGACACCTTTAGGCGCTCAGTCTGAGTTCTCTTTTGAAATTTGAGTAAAGTTTTTTGGCCGCCACTGTATAGTTTTAAAGAACAATGCTGTTTAACCGGATAAGTTTTTTTTTATTTTTTGGGAAACCTTTATTTATTTGGGCAACTTTATAGCTTAAGCTTTAGACCTTAAGTTTAGGTCTAAGGTCTAAGCCTAAGCTTAAGGCCTAAGCCTAAGGCCAAAGCCTAATGCCTAAGCCTAGAGCCTAGGCTTAAGCCTAAGCCTAGAGCCTAAGCCTAGGCTTAAGCCTAATGCCTAGGCTTAAGCCTAAAACCTAGGCCTAAGACTAAAGCCTAGAGCTTAAGGTCAAAGCCTAAGCTCAAAGCCTAAGACCTAAGTCTAAGGCCTAAGCCTAAGCTTAGGCTTAAGCCTAATGCCTAAGCCTAAAACCTAGGCCTAAGACTAAAGCCTAGAGCCTAAGACCTAAGCCTAAGGCCAAGGCCTAAGTCATTAAGTTTCCCAAAAAAGTTGCCCAAATAATAATAATTAAAGAATACCTGCCCAATCAGCACCGGCTAGTTTTTTCAAATCAATCGGTTTAGCAATAAGATAAGGATAAACGATATTATATAGCGTATATATAAATTTATAGAATAAATAAGCTATAGTTATCCATCCTAAGGTGATGATCAACGACATTCTTTTACAAGAAAAGCGAAGGAAATGATAAAACAATGGGAGTTTTTTTATTTATATAATTTGAGTTGTGAACACAAATTAGACACAATTTTTTGTTATATATGTGGTTTATTGATTAGACTAGCATAAAAAGAGTCTTTATTTGTTGTTTGAAATTCTTATGCAGGCTTGATTGATTTTAAAATAAATCCATGTACTTTGTAGTTTCTCCAACATAATCTTAATTTTCATACAGTTGAAGAACGAGTTGTTTGGGTGGATCTTTTAAGCTTTCGAGGTGGTTTGGATAAGCCCTTTAATAGGTTGAATAGATAGCTAATGGAATGCTGTCCGGCCGGTGAAACCTGAGTATTATCCAAGTATTGAGGGCCCTAAACATTATCACTGATTACGGGCTGCAAGTGTTAAATGCGGACACACGGCATGAACACTCACCACTTAGGTGTTTTTCCCACATAGGGTGTCCATGGGTTGGCGACACTTGCGCATGAAACATTGCGCACCTACATTTGCGCATGTGCACTTGCGCATGTGCATTTGCGCGTGCAACATTTGCGCATTCACTTTTGCGCATGTAGTATTTGCGCATGTGCATTTGCGCATTCACTTTTAATAAAAAGATGCGCAAATGTTACAAAAGCACATGCGCAAAAGTGCATGCTCAAATGCCCATGCGCAAATGTACATGCGCAAACGTGCGTGCGTAACTGTTAAATGCGCAAATATGGGTGCGCAATGTCTCATGCGCAAGTGTCGCCAACCCGTGTCCACTGATGATTGTCTCAGGAAAATTTCACATTCCCTTCGACAATTTTCCGACCGTCAACATAATCCAAAAAGCCGGAACGGGAGATAAAGGTACAGTGCAAAGTTTGGAAATAAGCACTCAAAACCAAGGCACGGAACTAGTAGACGACAACCAGTAATTTTCACGATTTTTCCGCAAAAAAGTTTGCTTATTACAACGAAAACATGTACATGAATTCATATTTTCAAATGCATTTATCTCAATGGGGAAAATGATTCAGATGGTGCCGTAAAAACAAAAAATGCTTAATTTTTCATGATCTTTCCGAATATATCATTTCTTCATATGATTGTAACTGAGTGGCCTGGTTATTTAATGAACTCATTCATACATCCTTCAAATAGGGCAAACCCATTTTCTTTTTACATTCTAAAATTATGTTGTTGAATTGTATTTTTTGGAAGAGGCCCAAATAGTATCATAAAAGCGGATTATTACATAGGGTAGATAGGCCGTTTATCAATAATATAACTGTAGTGTGATTAATTTATAAATAAAGCAAGGATTAACAAATGGAGTTGATATATTCGTTAGAAAAATTGGAAAAATGTTTTGGATTTGGGGATATGTGGGACGAGAAAAATGTAGAAAAAATCGAAATTCCGATCGGAGATCAGTGGGGAAAGGGTAGCATAAAAGGCGAGGTGATTCGAGAGCAGCATCCAGTTGGACCCCAAGCTGAACGTGGACATGGTCAGGGAGGGGAAGCTCTTGGAATTTTTACTGTTTTAGACAAAAAGATAAAACTTTATTTACTGTAAACACATAACGTCGAATAAACAAGAAAACACAAAGATACATCTTTGTGTTTTCTTGTTCAAAAAACCTAAGCCTAAACTTAGCTCCAAAGAGCCTAAGTCTTTGTTGGGAAATTTGACCCTCTATGGGAAATCTTGACTCATTGGATGACAGGTTAGTTCCAGATGATAAGTTTCCTTCTGTGTAAGATTCCTCTTAAGGCAGTTCCTCCGAGGGCTGTTTCCTCTTGGGTAAGTTTCCTCTCTGAGCAGTTTTCTCTAGAGGTGTAACGAGTACTCGAACTCGGTACTCAACATTTTTTACTACTCGATATTCGGTACTCACAATTTAGTACCCGACTCGATGATACTCGAACCTCCCAAATAGTCGTTACACTTTTGTAAAAAATGAGAAGACAACAAATAATTAATCATTGTTTACTATTTTTTACGATTTTATACCCTATCATAAAAATGAACGTCTTATTTCTTCCAATTTATTAGGACTCATTCGATTTGTTTATCATACCACAAGAAAAAATCTTTTTGACCGTTTCAGTAAATATGGCCATTAAAACTAGTTTTCCTTCTTACAACAAATTGAGAATCTAATTGTTAAATTCTATAAAATAAAGTTTTCCGACACATTTTCCAACACAAATTAGTTCCTCTTTGTTTAATAAAAATGTTTGTTCAATATTTAATATTGTTAGTAGTTCTATTCAGTGTTGTTTATGCTAGAGCTGTTAATTCGGACAATCTCGGACAATCCCAAAAGCCGCTTGACTCAAAATGTAACAGTGAAGAATTGCGAGAAATTATGCTCAAAGTAGGAAAAAGTCGTGTACTAGAAATTTCTTATATGAATTTTAGAACATCCATGGATCTAATAAAAAAGATAACGCCGATTCAAAAAGAAAAATTTCCGAGGAGGCCATACAAAGATTTCATACGAAATACGATGTGATCTGCAGTCTCGGAGACTTCTCGTACTTGACATACACCAAAAAATGGTGTGAAGCTAAAGTTGGAACTATCACTTGTTTTGCTTTTGAACATATTATGTAAGAATAAAAAATAAGTTCACTAGAAATTTCTATTTATAATTTCCAAATTTCATTACGCATAAAAAATTTCTACAAGGTGTTAAAGGGGGGGGGTAACAATTATGGCTTATTCTCTGAAAAAAAATTTTTTTTGCCAAAACAGCCTATATAGGCCTAAAATCATGCGAAAAATCGATTGCGCGCATTCCCGAAGCGTGAAAATGCTTCCTTGACCCTGATTCAGGAAAAATGTAGATTTTTTCGACTTTTTTACGCTATTATTTGGTTTGGAAAAATTTTCATCCGCAAACATGCTTTGGTGGTGTAGTGACAAAGCAGCTGCTTATTTATCACAAAATTGCAGGTTCGAATCCTCTAGGAGCCAAATTTTTTTGCACAAAGTAAAAATCATAATTAAATTTATTCAAATAAAATTTTATAACAAATTTTTACAACTAAATTTTTACAAATATTTTTTTACATTTTTTTTACAAAAATATTTGTAAAAATTTAGTTGTAAAAATTTGTTATAAAATTTTATTTGTAAAAATTTAATGATTTTTCTTTGTGCAAAAAAATTTGGCACCTAGAGGGATTCGAACCTGCAATCTTTGTGATCAATAAGCCGCTGCTTTGTCACTGCACCACCAAAGCATGTTTTCCTCCCACTACGGCCACCATGAAAAAGCTCAACAATCGAAGTTTCTCAGATTTTTTCAAAACCACACTAGAAATGTTCTCCATATTGGAATACATCGACCAGATAGAAATTTTGGCCGAAAAAAATTATCTAGGGTGTTTTAGACAGGTTAGAAAATTCAAAAAATCAACGTAAAATCAGGCTTTTGATATTCGGACAAGGCTAGAATGTAAGAGATTCCGCGGGTTGGCTCAAAATGACTTTCCAAAACTTTCCCATGCATTAATCTCACTAAATAAAGTCAAACTAAATGGCACTCGAGAATTTAACACTAGGTTCGAACTTTAGATATCGTCTCTTAAAGTTTTTGGACACCTTTATTAAAAGACCATTCCAGTTAGTTATAACCATATGAAAAATGATATATTCGGAAAGATCATGAAAAATGGAGCATTTTTTGTTTTTACGGCATGTTCTGAATCGTTGTAGTTTTCGAG
>OZJO01000870.1:0-14932 GCA_900406225.1 Acrobeloides nanus | reverse complement strand
CTTGCTCATATTTTGGTCTCTAAAACACTTGGCTATCAGTTTTTGGCCATTAAATATTTGCTGGAGCTGTATAGTAAGGTAGGTTTTAACGAAGTTAAAATCATTATTACTATACAGCTCCAGCAAGTATTTAATGACCAAAAAATGATAGCCAAGTGTTTTAGAGGCCAAAATATGGATATGCAAAAATTTTCATGAATTTGGACACCTTTAATTTCGGGTCAGGATTCGAACCCGTGACCTATAAACTACAACTCTGTCACTTTAGCCACTTGATCATGGGTCAAACCCTCAAAACCTCATGATATGGTACTCGTTTTGAAGTGCTCAATGAGCTGAGTTGATTGGCGATATATTTATTTAATTTTGACCCTTGCCTCAACTTTTATGATTTTGATATATTTTTTTCAATTTTTCGATTTTTTCGAATTTTTTTCGGTATGTACTGACTACGCCACTGCCCATATCCTATGGTCATACCTGGTGTGCTAGCTGGTGAGCCAAATGCACCCCACCCACTCCCAATAAAAAGTCATTCACACGATTCTGATTCAAGTTATTGTTATTGTGTCCTGCATGATTGATTGGTCGGTTATGATTAGCGTGCGCATTTACATCGCCGACATGAGCATTACCACCGCCATATGGCTGCTGCTGCTGTTGTCCATCCGTAACGACGTTCAACTGCAATGGAGCAGGCTAAAATGAGATTTATTTTCGCGTTAAAAAAGTTTAGAGCTATTGTAAATCAGAGGGGCCATCCCAGGATCAAAAATCGAAAAAAAAATTTTCTAAAATTTTTTAAAATGACATATTTAGGGATAATTTTATGCTAAAAGTCAATTGAGTGCATTCCCGAAGCATGAAAACCTTTGTTAGACCCTTAAAAATCAGTATTAGGCTTTAAGCCTAAGCCTAGGCTTAGGCTTAAGCTTAGGCCTACGCTTAAATTGATTTTTCGCATAAAATTACCCCTAAATATGTCATTTTTAAACAATTTTAGAAAAATTTTTTCGATTTTTGACCCTGGGGTAACCCACTGATTCACAATAGTTTCAAAAGTTTTTTATTAGGTACTTGTGGTAAGGGATCACTGGCAGCACTAGCCAAGCTTGGATTCGATTTCGATTTGACAATAGGGCACGCAAAATCCACATGTCTTGACCGGGCTTCTTCCTTCTCCCAAGAGCAATGAAGGAAGGGCCGCTGTACATAGTTGTAAATTACTAGAAAATTGCAAGATTAGTGTTCTGTTACAGATAGACCTCCCACCTTCAGCTTTATTGAAACGTTGTTTGACCTTTTCTTTGTGTGTTGGATAGCCTTCCATGCCAAGGCGAATCTTCTTTAAGCCACGGTCTTTGAGCACTTGTTTCGCGACATCTCTGTTTTCCGCGTATTTGAAGAATTTATACAAACTTGTGCTATACACCACTTGGCTGTTGTCTTCACCCATCTGTGGTGGGTATTCATCGTCCCAACTAAAAAATTTTCATCGAATCGTATAGTCGAAATTTTTTTTGGCTACCGCGGAACTTTTTATTGTTCAGGCAACGTGTATATTGAAACGAAAAGTAACGTGGATTCTTATATAGCTTTTTTGATGCATCCCTGCGTGGTCGTATGGCGGGAAAATCAGGATTAGTTAGTTTTTTTAGTACTAATCATTATACTAGTTAGTACTAATCCTGATTTTTTCGCCATACGACCACGCAGGGATACATCAAAAAAGCTATATAAGGATCCACGTTTCTTTTCGTTTCAATATACACGTTGCCTGATTCAATAAAAAGTTTCGTGGTGACCAAAAAATTTTGACTATAATGTTTTCAAAATGCTTACTCAACAACGTCTTCATCCAATAGCACAACGATATGGCACTCTCGGTCTCCATGCTAAAATAAAAATTTAATTTCTGTTTCACGGAGAGGTTCCAAAAAGAATGATCTAGTGGATAGCATCACAGACTTTGAGTTTAAAGACCCGAGTTCGATCCCGTCCGAAGCCTAATCGTTTTGCATGGTCCAAATTTGAAAAAAAATTGCATATGGGTAATTTTATGCGCAAAACACGAATCTGATGTTATTTTTTCATGAAAAAATAACATCAGATTCGTGTTTTGCTCATAAAATTACCCCTATGCAATTTTTTCAAATTTGGACCATACAAAAAGATTAGGCTCCGGACGGGATCGAACCCAAGCCTTCAAACTCAAAGCCTGTGATGCTATCCACTAGACCATGCTTTTTGGAGCCTCTTAGTGAAACAGACTTTAACAGGGACTCGGAAAAATGAGATTTTTGCGATTTTTTCAATATTTTTCAAGTCCTTAAATTTTCACCAAAATAGCCCTAGAGGGGGTGGGCCGTCCGGTTGGAAAAAAAGTTGCCATTTTTTGTTAATATTCGGAAAGTTCATGAAAAATGGAGCATTTTTTCTTTTTACAGTAAATTCTGAAACGTTGTCGTTTTCGAGATAATTGTATATGAAGTTGGCGATTTGAAATTTTGTGCATGTTTTCGTTGTAATACACAAATTTCAAATTTCGTCAACTCCACACGCAATTCTCTCAAAAACTACAACGTTTCAGAGGTTGTCGTAAAAACAAAAAATGCTCCATTTTTCATGAACTTTCATGAAAACCAAAAAGGATAACTTTTCCACTTGATTACCTCCGCGCTGACCACCAATTGAGGTAGAATAATATCTTCGAGAAAAGTTGTGAACTGACTCCTGGCACCCTCGTTGCTCAGCTCGTGTAGAAGCCCTCGCAGATCTTGACACTTTATCGTCCGATCATTGAAAGGGATCATCAAATAGTCGCATGCCTCGCGAAGCTCGGCCACGGAAACCGTTGGTGGGACTCGGATATACCCATGATGGTAGAAGTCCAAAATTGCTTGGAAACAATTTGCTGATAAGCCATCGGCAACTTCATATTCATTCCTTTCATTCGGGCGGACTAGATCCGAGCCTTCGCCGGCGCTAGCGCGCCCACGCACGGCGAACATTCGGCCCAGCATAGTGTCGTGTTTTGCCATCAGTACCGTGGGGTTGACGATGAAGCGAGTATTTTCAACTAATAATATAACATGGTCGCCTAAAAGGTCGAAATTCAATACGAGTCATTCAGTGACCACCATGGTGTAGTGGTCCAGTGCGCTGCTAATGAGTTGCACTAGCAAGGATTTGATTCCCCCTTGCATCCAAAAGATTTTGTCGTCATAAATCATCACGTGTGTAATGCGGTTGACACTACTACAAGGTCGAAATTCAATACGAATCACTCAGTGACCATCATAGTGTAGTGGTCCGGTGCGCTGTCAAAGCTACAGAATCACCGACACTAGCAAGGGTTCGGCTCCCCCTTGCGTCCAAAAGATTTTTCCGCTGTGGAAAAATCTTCAATTCCAAAAAGGAACCAGTGATCATAAACTATCACAAACTACTAACCGTTTTCTCCTCTGCTAAGCTCTATAGTTTGAGTAGGTAGTTGATGAGATTGTTGTATGGATGAGAGAAGGGTTTCATGAGCGGACCCGCCCAGCGACATCGACCGCTGGTTGCGGTGGCAAGACGGGTCCTAAAAATTTTGTATTACAAATATCCTTCTACAAAAAAACAAACCTTGCGAATGCTGTTTGAGTGCTTCAGTGCTGGATGTAGAGCAGGAACTTTCGTTCCCGATGGCCCTCTGCGTTGGTGTTCGGGTGAACTCGTTGAAGAGGAGCTGGTCGAAGCTCCACCTTCGAGAAATTCAACACTACTTGAGGAACGGATTGTTGTTATGGCTGTTTTCTAAGGGGCAATAAGGTTTAATATCTAAGTTGAAAAAATTAAAACTAGGCAAAGCTGTGAAAAAAGTATGGCTTAACATTAAACGCGCTATGTGTGTCTGTTTGTGTTATCTCCGTCACGTTAAGTCCAATCCCGTCACGACCTATACCAATCGATAGGGCTCGGTGAGAGAAGAAAAATGACACAAAAATCATGGGGGTACTCTTCAAGGAAAATTTTTTAGCCCCATAAAATGTTTTAATGTAAGATGATAATGCAATTTTATCGACATATAAGGGATTATCCGCATGGCCGAGTGGCTAAGACTCTCGGCTTATATAAATAGCTCGCAGGTTCGATTCCCAACAGAAACCGAATGTTTTGCCCCTGCCAAAAAATTAGAAACACATATACTCAGAGCGAGTCCGAAGACCGAGCTGTACTCAATTTTCACAAAAAATCAATTTTTCACATAAAATTCTCAAAAAATTTTCACAAAAAATTCAGGGGCCGAGTACGAGAGGCCGAGCTCCATAGTACGGGTAATATACAACTTCTTTTCACATCCGGGCACAAGCGCTCGATGATCGAGCCTCGATCCCTCAGTTGATAGTAGTTTAATCATCGATCTTATGCATATATGCATTGTTTATTCTATGTAAAGTATTGTTTATCAGATGATATAGTAAGCACGAGTGAAAGAAAAGATTTCGTTTCAATTACCACTGAAATACGAGTCGTGCAAGAAAGCATTAAGAAAAAAGTATTGGGTTGTTTAGAAAAGTTCTACGACTTTGTTCATTTTGGACTCGAAAATTGATCATTTTCGCTTGAATACATTCATCACTTTCCCTGATTCAGGGTCAGGGCAGCATTTTCAAGCCTCGGGAATGCACGCAAATCCCTATACATTTTATGCTCTATCATATGGAATCAACTCCCACAAGTGGACGGGGTCCTTTAACAAATTACTATAAGCTCTGAAGGCGATATAGTCCGAATTGCTGGAGTGCAAAAAAAGTTGACCCACCATAGCAAGGTGGATACCGAGATCAAACTTGTGGGCCCAACATTACTTAACTGACCAGATCGGACGAGCGGCTTCCTTATCCACCTTGCTATGGTGAGCCAACTTTTTTTTCACCCCAGGGCGTACCCTTTAAGGCAAATTTTTTAGCCCATATCATGTTTTACGTAAGTCTTACAGTTAAAATTTAATGACATATATTAAGAAGCTCACGTGGCAGAGTGGCTAATACCCTCGGCTCGTAGCAGTTTGAACCTCAGATTCAATTCTAATCTGTGCTCAAAAGTTTTAATTTTTTTTTGCAAAAAATAAAAAATAGGATAAAAATTGACAAAAATTCATTAAAAAATGGGTTAAAGTTTTAAAAATTTATAAAAATAGTCTTACAAAGTTTTTACAAAAGTAAAAAATAGGTTAAAATTTTTGAAAAATTCTTTAAAAAATTTAAAAATGGGTTAAAAATTTAAAAAATTCGTAAAAAATTAAAAAATATGCTTAAAAAATTTTTTACAAATAGGTACTCGGAAGCACTATGAAGCACTCGTAATGACATATATGGCAGTATCACTTTTCGTACAATTGTTTTCGTACGGTACTTTTCGTACAATTATTTTTCATACGAACTTTCGTACAGGTACTTTTCGTACGAACTTTCGTACAAGTACTTTTCGTACGGTACTTTTCGTACAATTATTTTTCGTACGAACTTTTTGTACAAATACAAAAGGGGGGGGGCAAAATTACTCGCCAAGGGGGCGAAAAGTCCTTGCCTAAGGAGCAATTTACGCGAGGATATACCGCCCCTTACGCGAGGACTTTTGCCTCCTCTCCCTTGTATTTGTACGAAAAGTACCTGTACGAAAAGTCCGTATGAAAAATAATTGTACGAAAAGTACCGTACGAAAACAATTGTACGAAAAGTGATACTGCCACATAAGAAGCCCATGTGGCTGAGTGGCTATATTCTCGACTCGTAACAATTTGAAACTCAGGTTCAATTCTAAGCAGTACTCAAAAGTTTTTGCCTCCGGTGAAAAAAATTTTTAATTTTTTCCTGAAAAATTAAGCACTTAAATTAAGCAACAAATGTTCCATAGAAAATTCCTCCGTGTTTCATCGATTGTCTTCGGATCGGAAATGGAGCCATTCGGATGACCTAAAAATGCACAACGGCCGCTAGGATTCTTTCAACGCAAAAACGATCCACTTCGCACACATCGCCACGATTGAAACTTTCTTCACTTTTTTTACATTGAACCACTTGTAAAAGTTATTTCTCAAAATGTTGACCGACATGGAACACATAATATTCTCGATTATTCTTCACTTAGCAGGTATCTCCTTTGGCCTTTGGGTATGGTATCTTTTTCCGAAAAACGTGAGTGATCATTTCAAATTTCCGAGAATGTGCATAATTGTTTTGTTGAAAATTTTAGCCTCTTCAAAATGTAAGCAGATTGCCACAAGAAAAACAACGTTTATTGAGCGAATCAAGGAGTTTGCCATTGATAGCGCAGCAGCGGAAAAGTGGATAATCAATATCAAGCAATTGCAATTCTCTACATGAATCTCATTTATTCATAGTCGTACCTATTGTTGTAATTCAGGGGTGTCAGATTTTGAAATTCGCATAAAAATCGAGTTTAAGTTGAAAAAAATTTTTTCGATTTTTTTCAATTTTTTCGTTACTTTTAGGCCCGCCACTAGCTGACGCTAGCAGCGTTGTAACGTCGTAATGGGATTTTTCAAACCGTCGTAATTCAGCTTTGCCTTATCCGTTTTCGGGGATCTTGTTGTCATTTTTGTAGAACCAGATCTCCTGCATTGCTTGCGTCAGGTTTTCCTGTCGCACTAAGTATTTTAAGTAATCGTAATGAGTTCCTACGACGATGACATAAAATTTTTTTCAAACAAATTCAAAAGTCATCGTCGTAGAAACTCATTACGACGACTTAAAATGCTTTGTGCGACGGGAAAACCTGACGCAAGCAATGCAGGAGATCTAGTTCTACAAAAATGACACCAAGATTCCCGAAAACGGATAAGGCAAAGCTGAATTACGACGGTTTGAAAAATCCCATTACGACGTTACAACGCTGTGGCGGGCCTTACGATCCAGCTTGAACTCGATTGATTATGCGAATTTCAAAATCTGATATCCCTGTTGTAATTCGAACTTTGAAATCATATTTTTGATAGGGACCATAGGTTTTTAGGAGGAAACTTTAAAGGACTCGGTCAGTTTTGGACAGAATTTTTTCATTCTGTTCAAACCGAAAGTTCAAGTTGGGGCGATCAACTTTTGTGTTAGAAGTAAATTCGAAATCGTTAATCCTTCGGAGATATTTGCAAAACACAATTGCATGAAAAATTTAAATGAGTTTGTGTATTGAAGCGAAGGGATTGACACCATTTGAATTTGATCTGTGTATTGGAACGAAAATTATTTAAAAAATTAATTTTTATACCGATTTTTTAAATTGTCATTAAAAAACATTCGTCATTTTTATATATTTCTATGAGACGAATAAAATGGCACAAAAATTATCCAATTTGAAAATTGTTTTGGGTTATTGAAGCGAAAACCCTGATTCATGTTAATAATATTGACACATTTTGATTCATGGTTATAATACATTGACACACTACGTTATTATATCTATTATATTCATATATTTATTTATATCCATGTGACCCAAAAATGGGTTGAGAATCACCCTGTATATGCTACATTTGAAATTTTTTACACACATCGCAGTCCCAGCTTCATTTATATCCATGTATATATATTTGTGAATGTTCATAGTAAAGTAATAAAAGTTTATTTGCTCGAAATGATATGTGAATAAATGATAAGGCCATAAATACAATAAATATTGTCACAAAAATTTTATTGAAGGACAACTTTTTCACGAACCGCTCGCACAATTTGGGTTGCTTGGAAAATCAATTGATTGGCCGAAATAAACACCTAAAACATGTATATTTTGCATTAAAAAAAGAGCATGTGTTATTTTACCTGGGTCGCATTCTGATCACGAAAATATTCTTTTAGCGTATTGCTAAATCGTTTGGAATAATGGACGAATTCACGCTTTCTCTTTTCAATTACTAAAATGGATTTTGTTTTCACTTGTTATCCAACTACAAGGGGGAGGGGCAAAAGTCCTGGCGAAAGGGGACCGTGTTAAAGCGCTAGCTAGCGTGTTAAAGCGCTAGTTAGCGCTATAACAATCAATATTCCTTGGCCAGGACTTTTTGCTCCCTTGACCAGGACTTTTTGCCCCTTAGGCCAGGATATACCGCCCCTTTCGCCAGGACTTTTGCCCCCCTTGTAATTCCGGCACTATAACTTTCGCCACACTAACTTTCGCCATATAACTCTCGCCACAATAACTTTCGCCACATAACTTTCGCCACTTTCGTGTCAATAAACATATTTAATTTCAGACTAACGAGCCTGATTTGCAATAAAATATGTATATTGACACGAACGTGGCAAAAGTTATGTGGCGAAAGTTATATTTTTTTGGCAATGTGGCGAAAGTTATATTTTTTTGGCAATGTGGCGAAAGTTATATTTTTTTGGCAATGTGGCGAAAGTTGTCGTGGCGAACATGAAACGTGGCGAAAGTTATAGTGCCCTAATCCCTTTGTAAAGAAGAAAGATGACTATTTATAAAAACGGCTCCTTACGTGACTGAACATGTTGTGGGACAATCTGAAGTATGGCATTTGTTGCGTCGAGGAGCTTCTTAATTGAAGAGGCAATTTCTTTTATGGTTTCTAGGAATGGTCTTCTATCGGCCATCTCATCTGGGACTCTGGCAAGGACTTTTCTCAATGCGATTGCTCTAAAATTGATACTTTTCTAGAATCTAAGTATACAACTAACCGAGTGGAAAGTTCTTGAAATTCAGGCACATTATCTGCATTTGAGATCTCTAAATCATCGATGGGAGCTGTAGCGTGCATCCGTAGGAAAGACTCCTAAAAAGTTTTAGACGTATAATATACAGGCAAAATCAAATCGACTCAAGTGGGTTTTGAACTCGAAACCCTTAGACTCTAATCTTGGAGCACTACCACTGAGCCAAGTTTACAATAAAAATCGGGTTTTTAATTTTGCTTATAATTTAACATGAATTTTTTTCTTTTTATAAATAACAGCTTTTTTCAAAAAATTTGTTTAAATGTTGCTCAGAATATATCGGATTTTGACAAGTTCTAGAAAACAGAGTTTATATATTAGGTTTTCGAATTGATTGATGAGATACACTCTGTAGCTCAAGTTCCTATAGAATCAGTGATAAAAACCAACTTGTAAATTGACATTGAGTTTCGAATCTGCCAATAAAATTTTTGCAAAATCGAATAGGAATGAAGGCGAAGATCTATCCGCCTGATGAAGTAGCATTTGGAGGTTCTAAAAAACTTTTTCTTTTTTCCACATACACGAAAAAACTTACACTAATAGAATTTATAGCCTGTGGATTATCCCCATGAACTTTGCGTAATCTTTCAAGTGAGGCACTGAATAGACACTGATAAGTCATAGCACCCAAATACCCACCCTCTTCGTTCATTTTTGAAGACTAGATTTTTAATACAAGTTAACCAAAAATCATATAACCAAGCAATCTATAGCAGCAGCATCCGTAAAGAAATGAGATGAAAGGATTATAAGCAATCGTCGTAATGTCGAGACGAATATGAAATTCGCAATCAAGGGTCCAGTGTGTGATCAACAATATTTGGATTACAACAGTCGAAATAATTTATCCAACGATGCAATTTTAGTTGGAATTTTTTCATAAAAATAAAAGTTTTTTCAACCAGTCCACTCGGAAAAAAACACTCTGAAAAAGTTATATATTCGAAAAGTTCATAAAAAATGGAGCATTTTTTGTTTTTACGTCACCCTCTTAATCGTTGTAGCTTTTGAGAGAATTGCGTTTGAAATTTTGGCGATTTTTGAAAAATCTGTGTATTACAACGAAAACATGAAAATCGTCCCTGAATCAATAAAAGTTATGCATTGACGCGAAAATTGAAAAAATTTTTCGTTTTTCATCGACTTATGAAAACTGCCAAAAAAATTTGCATTTTCGCATCAATACACACAACTTTTATTGATTCAGGAACGAAGTTCATGTTTTCGTTGTAATACACAGATTTTTCAAAAATCGCCAACTTCAAACGCAATTCTCTCAAAAACTACAACGATTCAGAAGATGCTGTAGAAACAAAAAATGCTCCATTTTTCATGAACTTTTCGAATATATAACTTTTTCATAGTGTTTTTTCCGAGTGAACTGGTTCTTTTAAGGGAAATGGGTGCGGTGATAAGCTCGGAGACCGATATAAACAGTAATGAGTTGCTCAAGAAATTGGTGGGCGAAAAGCCGATCTCTGACAATGACCCACTGTGGAATCAGATGTTTTCTTTCAACATGAATTTGATGGATGAGATAAATAGGTATATAGGATATGTAAATTTCTATTAACACAATGGGGGGGGGGGGCACCCATGAAAATTTTTTCAGAAAATAACCCCTCTAGAGGTAAAAAAAACATGAGGGGAATCCGAATTTGACATTTCCGATCGAAAAAACGCATCCCTGATTCAGGGAAGGAGTATTGTTATTGAAGCGAAAAGTAGCAAAAATCTTGTCTAATTTTTCTTTTCAGAGCCAAACACGAAAAATTTGCTGAAGAATTAACTAGCCTACTAGAAACTTTCTTGTATAATGCTCCAAAGAGTGGAAATTTTGCTACTCTAATCAAAGTTGTGTTGCGAAGAAACACCGAACTAGAATTGTCCGTCAAATGCGAAAAGTAGAATTTATCAAATGGATGACTAAATTTTTTTTACATATTTTTTGCAGCAAAATCTTCTTATGGCAAAATGCAAATGCCCTAATCATTATTCGATATGTTTGCAATTTCTTGGTACAGCGATTGAGTGAAAAGGAATTTATCAACTATTTTGAATCTACACTAGTTGAAACGCCCACGGGTATGGTTGACCATTATGGACCAAATGGGAAAAATTCGTGTGCATTTTTAGATTCGATAAAAGATGAGACGGTTGAATATGAAAACATGGCCGAAGAATTTCTTGTACATCTTGTAAATATCTTATGCAAAGTTCCTGTTAAGTAAGGGTTCGCGCGCTACCCAACGCTAACTGTCGGAAATCAACGCTAAGGGTCCGCGCTAACTAACGCTATCTGTCGAACAACTTTGAAATCAACGCTAGCTCTCAGAAATTTCCGACGATGGAAATATTCCCGACGACTGCAACGCATTTCCGACGTCGGAAATCGGATTCCCGACAGCTAACGTTGCCTGATTTTCAATAAAATCGTGTTTATTGAAAGGATTGGCTATGCTGTCTCTTCTTTACAACCTGTTTTGAGGTGTTTTCAAAGTTCCAGGGTGGATACCAAAGCTTAAGCTTTAAGTCTAAACTTTAAGCCTGAGCCTAAACATTAAGCCTAAGCCTTAAGCCTAAGTCGTAAGCCTAAACCTTAAGACTAAGCATAAGCCTAAGCTTTAAGCCTAAGCCTTAAGCCCAAGCCTTAAGCCCCCCTCCGACAAATAGCGCGAACCCTTAGCGTCGATTTTCGACGATTTCCGATAGCGTTGGATAGCGTTAACTCTAAGATTTTTTTTAAACTATCATTTGACATATGCATATTTTAGTGACTTCACTATAGGAATTCATATGGAAGCTATTCGTTGCATAATCGTCCTCCTAAGCTCACAATTGTACCAAGATACAGTCTCCGAAAATTGTATCTTTCTTCGCTATCTTGTCAAGCAGTTGGTTTCTTGCATTCACTTCCATCTTTTTATACCCTTTTAGAGACTCTAAAGCCGCTGAATTAGTCCATGCACTGTTGGCAAATTTTCTGAAGCATAATTCTGAGTCCATACATTGCTACAAAGAGAATAAACCCGAAAGCATCGTGATTTCACTTGCGTGTAAGTTTTTAGCTGGCAAGTAGGGTTGTCGAGATTTCGAAAATCTTGATCTCGATTTTTTGGATCTCGACGACCCTACTGAATAAACGTTTAGCTTCGATGTGGTCAGCCTTCCGCTTGACAGTTCTCAACGACTCTAATGACGATAGCCTTTCAACGAAAAACCACGAGTTCCCCCCACAAACACTAGGACTCTTAAGCTGTGCTCTTCTTATGCATATTGCTGGATACCCAGTGATCAACAAGAAACCGAATCCTTTCAATGAAAAACTCGCCTTATTTCAAAATGCTCAAGGTCTGCTTGAATAATATAATCTTGGGTTGAAAATTCTGTATTTAGAAGTGTCTTCGATGGTCAACCTCGAAGCTAGCTTCAAGCTCGATTTTACGGCTCTGTATGACAGAATTTGTGGCACCGTGGAGCAGCCCTTTTCCATGCTTCTGCTTTATATGCTCTTGCATAAAAATTCTGGCTTCCGGAATTTTGTCCTTTCAAGAATTAACCTGGAGAATCTTGTCCGCTTATCCATCGTCGAAATTCTTTACATGAAAAATTTTAGGTCGTGCCTGTGGTCAAAGTCCTAAATGATAGGGTCAGCTCGACGTCTTTCCGAGCCAACTCGCATCACACCTATTTGGCACTCATCGTCGTGTTGATTCTCAGTGAAGATGACTTTTTTTGTAAAATTATCCATGAGACGGTAACAAAAAACACTGCTTTGTTATATTTTTACATAAAAATTAGATGCTCAAAAATATCGAATGGTATCAACCGGATCGGCCAATCCCCGAAATTTCGCTTGGCGGCCTCATCATTCTCGTTTTCACCAAGACGATTCATATGAACACGGTGAAAACTCGAGTAAGCTGTGATCAATTTCCCTTTCGACATATGTGTTATTTCTAGGATCGTTACTTGCACACGAACTGCTTAGCTGCCTTAGCGAACATGTCATCGTGCTTCAAAAATCTCAACGCTATGGTCTGTCAAAAATTGATTGGCCTACTTGAAGTAATTTTTTATCACTTATATAGTTGAATCCTTCTTGGCTCAAAAAGGAGTTTTTTATGTCAAATTGATGCCAATTGTTTCGGAAAAATAGCCCTGGCAGCTAATGCTTAGTAGTACCAATCATTCCTTTTAGACTATGACCAAACGACATGCTAAACTGATCCAAACTATGCGAGTGAATGCTGAAGCCAGTGAAGAAACTGACGAGATTGATGACTTGTCTAGTACAAATTTGGTATGCCAATTTTTTGTTGCAAATTTTTCAAACTACTTTTCTAGCACCATGACATAACGGCTCTAGAAGAAGGAATTCGCACGGTGCTCGAGATGATCAACTCATGCTTGTGCAATAATTTAAGAAATAACGCACATTTGATCTACACCATTTTATATAATCGGGAACTGTTTGAGCATTTCCATAACCACCCTATGTTCCAAGTAAGGGATCATAGAAAGAGTTTATATGCCAAGAAAAATGTTCAAAATGGAACTAGGACAGTTGCCAACGATCTTACTTCGTTAGCAAAATTCTTTTTTTTCCTGCCTGTGTGACCAACGTAAAACATGAAGTTGGGTGAAAAGGACTTACTGCGCGACAAGAATGCAATGCAAAAGATAAAGATGAAATAAGAAAAAGATGATTGAATTGAAATTATAAGGAACAGGGTTTTCGCTGTAATACACAAACAAATTCAAACATTGGAAAAAACCAAACGCAAGGGACTAGTGGGGGAACAACCGCCAGCACAAAGCACGCAAAAAACACGACGAGATGGCAACGCAATGCGATAGAAAAAATCGCGATAGGTAAAGATGAATGAGAAAAAGATGATTGCGTGCAAGTTATAAGGAACAGAGTTTTCGCGCTAATACACAGACACATTCAAAACATTGAAAAGATTATTTGAATTGGTTGAAATTATAAGGAACAGGGTTTTCGCTGTAATACACAAACAAATTCAAACATTCGAAAAAACCAAACGCAAGGAACTAGTAGGGGAACAACAGTCAGCACAAAGTTCGCAAAAAACACGACGAGATGGGAACGCAATGCGCGATAAGAATGAAATGTAATAGTAAAAATCACGATAGGTAAAGATGAATGAGACAAGATGATTGTTATAAGGAACAGGGTTTTCGCGCTAATACACAGACACATTCGAAACATTGAAAAGATTATTCGAATTGGTTTTTTAGTGGAGGAGCAGAATATCCGTTGGACAACTGTCCTAGTCCCAAAAAGATCTCACATGTTGTCATCAACAACTTCTTCAAGATCTCTAAAATACAAATTTTCCTGAAAATCATCATTTTTAGGACCTTGTATGGAACATCTACTTAGTAATCAACCATTTCTCGGGCCGAATCGAAACTGTGAAATCTTCATCCGTCGACGTTGTTTTAGACACCATCGCTAAAGCAGCTATCATATGGCCGAGTGACCGTCTGAAAAAATTTCCCGAACTCAAATTCAAGTATGTGGAAGATGAGAACACGGTCGAATTCTTCGTGCCTTACGTTTGGCGATTGATTGACCGAAATTCTGGGATTTATTGGAATCCGAATCTAATCCACTTGTTCAATCCGGATGCCATTTGAACAATTTTTATATGTTTTTTTGCAACTTACAGAAGGAAGATCATGGAGAGAAAAAACTTTCACTTTCTTGTTCAACTAATAATACTATTGAAATGTGCCAAAAAATTTTTTTATTCAACCGAATCTTTGTGAATATATCATGAATCTTTAGTTTTATTTTTTTATATTAAAAGTTGTACTATTTCGGATGGAGGGATCAAACCAAGGGGGTTCAGAACCCATAAGAAAGTTTTTGAAAAATGTTCCCTCTAGGCAGTGGCTTCAACTCACCTCCCACTATGCAATCTTTGAGAGCGGGACCACTGGTTTGGACAGGTACAAGCTTGCCGGATTTATCCAGCACGTGGGCTAGTAAGAGGTCATCCAGATATTACGTACTCATGTTTGGGGGGGGGGGGGTAAACCACCAAAAAGTTGATTACGTAAAATCTGGATGACCCCTAATGTTGCGATGAAGACCGTGCCTGTCCTTAACCTCTTAGTGATGCCCCCCCCCCCCAGCAATTTTTCGGCGACATTTTTTGGTC
>OZJO01000869.1:0-14880 GCA_900406225.1 Acrobeloides nanus | reverse complement strand
ACTTTTTTCGCACATGTACCTTCTGAGGTTGAATTGCAGCAAAATCCGGCATAGCCACTTTTATAGCAAAAATATCCTTCTGGGCATTTGGATTCATTTATAACGAATTCACTTGCTCCGTTTTCTTTAGGTATATATTCGTGGCAGTAAATGTGGGTGCCATTTGGATGTTTTGCCATGCCGCCAATGCAGCGACCTTGATCTTCTAAATTCAAAAAAAACTAGCTAGCAATTAAGAAATTGAATTGCAGTTCTTCAGTTTTTAGTCATCACACATGCCAGGGTTTTCTAAATGAAAATAACAACTTTGATTTCTCACTTTTTCGAGCACATCCAGCCCAGCAATCTTGAATCGAATTGAAGCGATTATGATTTCCACCACATCCATTATACATGAAAGCTAGACATTCAGTTTTGTTGCCATTCCAATACCACTAGATAACAAAAGGATGAGTAAATAGAAATCTTTTCATGGCGAGAGAAAAAAATGCCGCCGAAGAAGAATCGAATTTTCCAAGAAAAATCGAATTTTTCAAGCAAAATTCGATTTTTCATGAAAAATTCTTGAAAATTGAATTTTCCAAGAAAAATCGGATTTTTCATATATGAGTTTGTTCTCAATTTTTTGTTGAAAAATTTTTTTGACCTCATACCTTGCCTGTAGGGTAAAACTAAAAGTGACAAAGTAATCTTCCGAAAAACCAAAAATTTTCGCGCGCAAAAGATTCCTCAGAAAATTTGGTATGGGGCAGGAATATCGCGAACTCAAAAGTACGTTTTCTCGGAAAATGGCCTCAAAGTTTAGGCTAACAAGGAACGTTTCAAACGTGTAAAATCGATTTTTTTCGAATTTTGGCAGGAAGTTGTTGGGCATACTTTACTTGTTATATTATGTTTTTGGTTTGGGTGTCTGAAGCTTCGTTGCGGAGAAAAATGAAGAAATAATAAAAATTTGATAAATACAAAAATTGACGCACAAGGGAATCGAACCAGATATCTTTCGACTGTCAGGCGAGTTACTTGCCACTCGCCCATCCTCCCTATTGTTTTAATATGTTCAAATTTAATCAAGCTGTAATTGTATAAAGTTTTCGTGCGCTTTTTTGAACTTAATCTGGGTTACATTTTTTAAGAAGGCTTAGGCTTAAGCCTAGGCCTAAGCTCAAGCTTAAGCCTAAACTTAAGCCTAAACTTAAGCCTAAGCTTAAGCCTAAGTCTAAGCCTTTAGAGGATATTTTTCCATAAAATTACTTCAAAAAAGTATCAATTTTTGGAATCCCGTTGATAGCGTCTCCCCAGAGGGAAGAGCTCCAAAATTTAACTTGAAAAAAATTTGAAAAAATTCCAAAATTGCTCTTTATGGGACACCCTGTAAAAATGTATTGGGAATCGAACCCTCGCCGTTAAAGATGGCTTTTGCGTCACTTGCTCCTTCTCCATGTAGCCGACAATTTTTCTCTCGCCATGTTTTTAGCTAACCTGAACTTTTGCCTTATTTTCTTTACAAGTTGTGCCTCGATCTTTTGGTTTAGTACAGTCGCATATCGGTCTGCGAAATTTTGCTAACGCCAACGAAAACAAGACCCCTAGATAAATGATTTTAACAAGAAAATTTCGTAGCTACTACACAAATGGGAGGCCACCCAAGTGAAAATTTTTTTTGGAAATGATGCCTCTAGAAGGTAAAAACATGCAGGGAATCTGAATTTGACATTTTCAAAACTAAAAAACGCTTCTCTGATCCTGTATATTGAAGCGAAAAGTCGCAAAAATGATTTTTGCAACTTTTCGCTTCAATACACAGATCTTCCTTGAATTAGGGGAGCATTTCTTCGCTTCGAAAATAACAAATTCGGATTCCCCGCATGTTTTTACCCATAGAGGGGTCATTTCCAAAAAAAATTTCTGAAAATTTTTTCACGTGGGTAGCCCCCCTATTGTGTAATAGATTCAAAATTTTCATGATTAGTCCTACCCAAAATAACAATTAGCAAAAAAATTCTTGCTGAAAATATCATCACTTGTTAAGAAAAAGTAGATTTTTAAAGCAATACTAGGTAACTCAGGAACTTTGACTGGTCATAAATTCACTTAGAAAACAACTGTTTTCTAGCCAAAATCAAAATTCAATCAATTTTTCGAAGACACGAAAATTCCTCTTATTTTGTGAACTTTTAAAGGATCAAAAATTCGATTTTTCACAAAAAATTCAAATTTTCGACCAAAATTTGATATTTTGAGCAAAAAATTCGATTTTCACAAAAATACAGAGCGTTCATTTTGGTCTGCAACATCAATGTTTTTAGTCATTCTCGCAGCCCCTCTAACGAATTTCTATGCGATTTTTTTAAAATGGCAGCTGAACAATGGCCGAATAAATGTTGATAAAAATTTTCGAAATCCGTTAATCCTAACATTGTCAAAAATTACTTTGAAGTTTTCAAAGTCGATTTTCTTCACCTTAGAAAAATGTTAGAAATTTAATTTTTGTATGAAAATACAGAGCTTTAGTCCTCTAACACATGCAAAAAACCGTATATAAAAATTATTTAACAGTGGCGAGATATTTGACTTTGAAGTTGATAGTCAAAAATGAGGCAAAAACNTTCTTCACCTTAGAAAAATGTTAGAAATTTAATTTTTGTATGAAAATACAGAGCTTTAGTCCCTCTAACACATGCAAAAAACCGTATATAAAAATTATTTAACAGTGGCAAGATATTTGACTTTGAAGTTGATAGTCAAAAATGAGGCAAAAACAAAATGACGCACCCGAGAATCGAACCCTCGACCTTCATGGCTTCTAACTGAACGCACTAACCACTACACCATCACCACATGGTGTAGTGGTTAGCGCGTTCAGTTAGCAACCAGAAGGTTGAGGGTTCGATTCCCGGGTGCGTTATTTTATTTTTGCTTCATTTTTGACTATCAACTTCAAAGTCAAATATCTCGCCACTGTTAAATAATTTTTATATACGGTTTTTTTGCATGTGTTAGAGGAGGTAAAGCTTTGTATTTTCATACAAAAAATTTTTTTCTAACATTTTTCTGAGGTAAAGAAAATCGACTTTGAAAGCTTCAAAGTAATTTTTGACAATGTTAGGATTAACAGATTTCGAAAATTTTTATCAACACTTATTCGGCCATTGTTCAGCTGCCATTTAAAAGAAACCACATAGAAATTCGTTAGAGGGGCTGCGAGAACAACTAAAAACATTGATGTTGCAGACCAAAATGAACGCTCTGCAAAAATTTTTCGATCAAAAATTCGATTTTTCACAAAAAATTCAAATTTTCGACCAAAATTCGATATTTTGAGAAAAAAATTCAATTTTTGATCAAAAACTGGATTTTTGAGCAAAAATTTGTGCATTTTAAAGGTTCCAAAAATTTTATTGTAAATTTTTTAAACATAAATATGAACAATTTAATTTTACAAACACAGTATATATGGGCTTTATTACTCTTTTCATGGCTAGCTTTATTGTTGGCTACATGGTGTATTGTATAAAGAAGCCGATCGTTCAATTTAACAAGTTAAGCAACGTTGGGATCGCACGTTCGATTTCCATGAGTATAAAACTTTTCAAAAATTTGTTGCCTCTTTTTTTGCAAAAAATTTTTTGAAAAGCGAAAGTTTCATCCTCGTGGAAATTGAACCTGCGGATCCAACGTTGCTTAACTTGCCAGATCGGTCACAGTCGGCTTCTTTATACAATTCACCATGTAGCTGACACTTTATATAAAGTTAGCCATGAAAAGAGTAATATATCAACAGGATTCTAAAAACTGATACTTTTTGTACTTTTGAAGTCATTTTATGGCAAAATATCCTCTAAAGGCTTAAGCTTAGGCCTAAGCTTGGGCTTAGGCTTAAGCTTAGGCTTAACCTTAGGCTTAAGCCTAAGCCCAAGCTTACGCCTAATGTTAAGCCTAAGCTTAAGCCTAAGCCTAGGCTTAGGCCTAAGCCTTTAGAGGATATTTTTCCATAAAATTTCCTTCAAAAAAGTATCAGTTTTTGGAATCCTGTTGATTCTTCCCATGGGTAAGAGCTCCAAATTTTTTTTCGAAATTCCAGTTGTTTAGCCAACTTGAGGTGGGCGTTGAGTTCCAATAAATTCTGATGCCATTTGATGCTCAACAATTGGGCGGCATTCTGCACCAACGCGGCTTTGAAGTACATGAAATTCGGCTGGCTGGACTGGAGCAGTTTTCACTGCAGTATCTTGATTGATTTGGGAAGTGGCATGGATGTTGATATCGGCTTGATGGCTTCCCATTCCGGCTGCTTGCTGTTGAAGTTCCGCACCGGCTTGCATGAGTTTGTTGCCTAAAAAATTGTGAATTTTCATCAATGAGGTTGAATACCTGCAGCGACAAGTTTTTCTTGACCTTGAATTTCATCGGCCAAAGCTTGCTCAGTCATCAGGTTGGCTCGTGCGGCTACAACGGCAGCAGCGGCTTGTGCTCGTTCCGCTTGTCTTAGCTCTTCTTCACCTTTTCCAATTTGGCGACATGCTGAAGACTGGAGAGTTTTTGCTTCTACAATGAGGTTGTTGGCCTAAAAATATGGGCATAAATTAGTGGCATGCGAGGTCACAGCAACAAAAATTCATTTCATGAGCAAAATTCGATTTTTTTAAAAATTTAATTTTTGAGCAAAAATTCAATTTTGGGCAAAATTCGATTTTTGATAAAAATTCAATTTTTGAACAAAAATTCATTTTTTGAGAAAAATTCAAACAGGGATCGAACTCGCGATCTATGAGTGAAGGCCGAGCACGTTAGCCACTCGGCCATGGGAAAATCCCTAAGCCCTATACATGGAGTAAATTTATTGATTTTTTTATTACTTGAACATTGCAAGCTGCCTCGTCAGCCTTTGACCAAACTTGTGGCAGGGTTTCGCCTTTATTCGCTTGCCTAATCTCTTCAGCCTTGCCAAAAATAGCCTCTTTGGCACCCACCAAAGAGTCTTTAACCGCTTCAGCTGCACCAGAAATGGTTTCAGTTGCACTATCGAGAATGGTATAATTTTCTCGCTTTGTGAGTTCTCTATCAGCAGGATTCGACATTATGCTAAACGTGAGATGAAAAAAAACCTCGAGATTGGGAGCTACTACACAATAGGGGGGACCACCCATGTGAAAATTTTTTTCTGGAAATGATTCCTATAGGAGTAAAAACATTCGAAGAATCCAAATTTGACATTTTCGAAGTGAAAAAACGCTTCCATGATTCAGGGTAGGACTGTGTGTTTAAGCGAAAAGTCACAAAAATCCGGGCGAAAATAGACATTTTTTCGATTTTCGCGTCAATACACCAACTCCATTCCCTGGATCAGGGTCAAGGAAGCGTTTTCAAGCTTCGGGAAGTCGCGCAATCGATTCCCCGCATAAATCATTTATCCCTATATGGTTCATTTTTAGTAAAAAATTTTCCGGTCCCAAAAAATTTCTCCACCCACGTGACCCCTCTAAGGGGTAAAAACATGAGAGAGATCCGAATTTGATATTTTCGAAGCGAAAAAACGCTTCCCTGATTCAGGAAAGACCTGTGTATTGAAAAGAAAAGTCGCAAAAATCTCTTCCTATTGTGTAGTAGCTCTTGAGATTGAACTAAAAAATAAAATGAAAAGTGTAAAAATTTAAATTTTATTCTACTAAGCAAAAATAAACGCCAGACTTATATACTCAAAAATTCTTCAAAACAATGCTCGAAAACACGATGGAAAACAAATGGCGAAAACACGAAGGAAAAGGTTTTAAAAAGTATAAAAATAAATGTCTGCCAGACTAGGTCTAGGCGGCGCACTTGGATCTTTGGTCAACAATCCTCGTTGTCAACAATTGTCTGAAAGAGAAACAAATAGATAGACATCAAAACAGAGAAAATAAACAACATTTATTGCCAAGTCTAGTGAAAAGTTATGAAATTTCATACGCCAAGAGGACTTTGGTCTTTTAAAAATAGAAGAAATATTACTAGGTTAGTAAAAAAAGTGTATTTTTGGGCACGAAAAATTTGGGGACCGGAAAATTTTTTTACTCAAAATGATTCGTATAGGAGAAATTTTATGCGGGAAATCGATTGCACGCATTTTCTAAGCATGAAAAATTATCTTGACCCTGATTCAGGTAATGGAGTTGGTGTATTGACGCGAAAATCGAAAATTTTTCTTTTTTCGCCTGTACATCAACTGAAATTTTTGCTCAAAAAACGAAATTTTTGTTGAAAAATCTAAATTTTTTCTCTGGATGCGAGAATAGAAATTTTTTCGATTTTCGCGTCAATACACCAACTCCGCACATTTTTACCCCAAAAGGGGTCGTCGTTTTTAGGCAAAAATCGCATTTTTGTTACTTTTCGCTTCAATACACAGGTCTTCCCTGAATCAAGGAAGTGTGTATTCGCTTCGAAAATGTCAAATTCAGATTCTCCGCATGTGTTTACCTCTAGAAGGGACATTTTCAGAAAAAAATTTTGGAGCAAATTCCTCTGGTTTTCGCCACTCAACGTTGACTAAACTCGGCAAAAAAATTTTTTATTTTCTTCCAGAAATTACCCATTTAGGGGTAATTTTATGCGGCAAATCGATTGCGCGCACTCCCACAACCTAAAAACTGCCGAAAAATGATGAAAATTTGCCAAAAACGACCACGCAAGGATGCATGAGGGGATATTTGTTCATTTCTCGAGAAAATCGAATTGCATCCCTGCGTGGTCGTTTTTAGCGAATTTTCACCATTTTTCTGCAGTTTTTCGATTGCGGGAGTGCGTGCAATCGATTCCCCGCATAAAATTATCCCTAAATGGGTAATTTCCGGAAGAAAATAAAAATTTTTTTGCCGAGTTTAGTCAACATTAAGTGACGGCAACCAGGGGAACTTGCTCCAAATTTTCACGTGGGTGGCCGTCCCCTACTGTGTAGTAACTCCAAAGTTTCAAAACTTTATGATCAACCCAATACCAGGTTTTATTATTCAACAAATATTTTATCGATGAATTTATTTGTAAAATAGAAGACAATCAAGGTGTTTGATTTTTTGCGGCGAATCTCTACTCTCCTATATTACATCCTCAGGTTGTCTGACGCGAAACTTCAATCACCCATATACCATTATTACATTTAGCATCAAAGTTCGTTAGATAAATGCCAGCCTCCATGTAAGTAGACGAGTTGATTGAAACTCTTGATATCTTTTCAGTAGAGTTTGAGCTAAAATTCAAGCTTTATAAAGCTTTCCAAGAAAAAAATACGAGCAATTCACATGTGCAACTTGTCTGCAACTGTTATTATCATAAGTTACATTTGTTACACCAAAAGAATAG
Source organism: Acrobeloides nanus (assembly GCA_900406225.1). Classification (NCBI taxonomy): domain Eukaryota; kingdom Metazoa; phylum Nematoda; class Chromadorea; order Rhabditida; family Cephalobidae; genus Acrobeloides; species Acrobeloides nanus. The sequence goes on along the minus strand of OZJO01000869.1, from coordinate 7,545 downwards.
AACTTGTTCGTGGTATCAGATGATTCAAATAATAAACGTTTACAACAATCTAAAATTTACTAGCCTAATCGCATTACTAGCCTAGCAATGGCCACATCCCCCGTTTCAGCAAGAAGAGCAAAAACATAAGGATACTGCCATATGATTTTTGAGCAAAAACTCAATTTTGATAAAAATTTCAATTTTTGAGCAAAAATTTCAATTTTTCACAAAAAATTCAATTTTTCAAATTTGATTTTGAGCAAAACGAAAATTTTTTGATTTTTTAAATTTTTTTGAAAAAGCCCCCAAACTTGGAATATAGCTACTCCACTGATTTTAGCGAATGTCCCCAAAATGCTCCATTTTTTAACTTTATTTTGCCTCCATTTCTAAATGTGCATGTGGCCACTCTCCTGGGGGAGGGGGAAATCCCTCAGATACATATAGGAGGATCGCCCGAAACCCGCAGGCCAAAATGAACCCGCAAAAATTTACTAGTTGTGGATAATGTGGTGCAATTTCTCTTCCAATATTCATATGTGCCATTCTTAAAACTACGAGGTACTTTTTGTAATAACGCACACGTATTTGAACCATTTCTCGTGATGTAACTTTTGCATAAGCCTAATCTGATGCATTTCTTCCGACATTCCTTTCTCGATTCAGCATGTGTTAGAAAGCCTCAAATTTGGGTATTGAAAAGTAAGGAAATTTGCGAGATTACTTGTGCTTAAAAAAGTTTCTGTTGTAGGTAGATCGACATTGCTTCTTTGTAATATAAATGGACAGTTTGAGGCAGAAGCTAAAATCCTTATATCTACAGGGTGGGTCAAAAAATTTTTTCAGATTCAGAAAGAGCAGGTCGATTTGGACTATCTACAAAAATCACGAAAATAGAGAAAAAAAATTTGAGAAAACATTCAATTTTTGAGCAAAAACTCGATTTTTGAGCAAAACGAAAAATTTTTGATTTTTTAAATTTGTTTTTGAAAAACTCTTAAAAATTGCGTTTGCCCCCTTATGATTTTGCCCAAATTTTTGTAAAATTTCCAAAAAAAACATAAGGGGGACCAAGGTAAAAGTTTTTTTGAAAAGGCCCCCAAACTTGGAGTATATCTACTCCACTGATTCTAGCGAATGCCCCCAAAATGATCCCTTTTTTGACTTTATTTTGCCACCGTTCTAAATATGCATGTGGTCACCCTACTGGGGGGGGGGGAAGGTCCCTCAGATACTCTAAGTTCGAGGGTCTTTTCAAAAAAAACTTTTTACCTTGGTCCCCCCTATGTTTTTGGGAGAATCGCCCGAAACCCGCAGGTCAAAATGAGCCCACAAAAATTTACTAGGTGTGGATAATGTGGCGCAATTTCTCGCCCAATATTCATATGTGCCATTCTCAAAACTACCAGGTGCTTTTTGTAACAACGCACACGTATTTGAACCATTTCTCGTGATGTAACTTCTGCATAAGCCTAAGCCTAAATTAACGCATTTCTTCCGACATTCCTTTCTCGATTTAGCATGTGTTAGAAAGCCTCAAATTTTGGTATTGAAAAGTAGGAAATTTGCGAGATTACTTATGCTTAAAAAAGTATCTGTTGCGGGTAGGTTGACATTGCTTCTTTGTAATTTAAATGGACAGTTTAAGGCAGAAGCTAAAATCCTTAACTATAGTAGTGATGGGTCGAAATCGTCACTCGAAATCGATTCTCAAAATTTTTTCTTTAGGTTTTTATGAAAAATGTCAAAAACAAAGATAACACAAAAATTGCGTTCTACACCTTTTATTTTAACCACTTTTTATGAAAATACATAGAAACAAGTTATGAGACAAATTTCGTCGCGATTTCATGCCAAATTTCGTCACGAAATCGCGATGAAATTTGTCTCGTAACTTATTTCCTATGTATTTTCATACAAAGTGGTCAAAATACAAAGTTGTAGAACGCAATTTCTGTATTATTTTTATTTTTGAAATGTTTCATAAAAAGCTAAAGAAAAAATTTTGAGAACCGATTTCGTTCGAATTTTTTTATTTTGACCACTGGAAGATACCCTACGATGGGCATACCCCGAAAATGGCTCAAAAACTTTCTATTCCCTGAATCAGGATCAGACAAACATTTTCATGCATCGGCAATTGATTCCCATGCAAAAAATTCTGCATGCAATGACCAAGTGGATAAGTCAAGCCGCCCATCCGATCAAACAAATTCGAAATAAACAAGCTTACTTTTAGAAATTGGGCAAAAGTTTTCAGACCCGACCGGGACTCGAACCCGGACCTTCTGGCTATCGTCTAAGTGCACTACCATTGTGCTACCGAGACCTCCATATATCGCCAAGTATTCACCAGAAATTAACGGGCATTTAGTTGGAGGTCTCAATAGCACAATGATAGTGCACTTGGATGGTAACCAGGATGTCCTGGTTCGAGTAGGGTCCGAAAACTTTTAACCAAATTCAAATTCCCTGCATTTCCACGTCTCGGCATGTTAATCCGAGCTCCAAAATTCGCAAAAATGAGACCTTACTTTTAGTAATAGTAAATTCCGTATTGTATAAAAACAACAAAATTATCGAAGAAAATATACGTTTGTATGGCATTCTGAACGAATGCATAGAAGATCGAAAAAATTTATTGGTTGTTCAATCTTTTATACTACTCATCTAATAATACTCACATAATTGTTGGTCAAAAGTTCAATAGGATAATCATTCGTTTAGATTGGAGTACCAATTACAGGGCGCGGCAGAATCAACCTTTCACCTGAGAATGTTCAAAAACCGCTTTCGTGTTTGTGGAAGAAGGAGTTAAGATCAATCGGTGGAATCACATGGAAATGCTGGAATAACACCTCCTTCATTGGGCAAGCGATATTTTCGGGATGAAGAATGGTGCAAAAATTCAATTTTTTGATAAAAATTCGATTTTTCGTCCAAAATTCGACTTTTTTGCCTTTTGTGTTTGTGGAAGAAGAAGTTAAGATCAATCGATGGAATTACCTAGAAATGCTGAAAAAACGCCTCCTTCCTTGGACGAGCGATCTTTTCGGCGATGAAGAATGGTACTTCTAGCAAGATTCAGCCCCAGTGCATAAGGCAAACGAAACTCAAGATTGGCTGTCTGAACATTGGGTATATTTACCAATTAACTGGCATCAGTTGTAGGTCTCGGTGGAACAATGGTGGTGCACTTGTACGGTGGCCAACAAGTCCGGGTTCGAGTCCCGGTCGGGTCCGAAAACTTTTGCCCAATTTCTATTACCCGTACGAGCATGGTAATAATTCGAGCTCCAAAAAATTGTCGTTTTTGTTATGGTTTCAATAAACAAAATCCCTATAACGATGTGTGATCATGAACATTCTCATGTGAGCGGTTTATTCCGCCGCACCCTGTACAGCAGAAAGCCTCATGTCAAATATGAGTGGTGAATATCAATGTGATCACGGTGCTCCTCTAAACTAGAGATCAATAATAGATTGCTCTCTCTAATTCAACCTACGACTGATCGCTCTAATTGAGAGGAGCAACCTACGATCGATCACTCTAAAGATTTTATGTTACAAAATATTGAGTTGATCAAAAAGCTCTGCGACTTTTTACATAATTTTTGGATAGGAAAATTTTTTTCTAAAAAGGATTCATATAGGGGTAATTTGATGCGCGGAATCGATTGCGCGCATTCGCGAAGCGTGAAAATGCTTTTCTGACCCTGATTCAGGGAAAACAGTGTATTTATTGAAGCGAAAATGCAATAAATTCGAATTTTCGTCGGAAAATCAGCTGTATAGGGGTTTTTCTATGCGAGGAATCGATTACGAGCATTTTCGAGGCATAAAAAATGTTCCTGAACTGATATAAGGATTTTCATATTGAAACTTTTTTAGGAGTATATCATTGGTGTTCCAGCGAAAATTCAGATTTTTTATATTTTTGCTTCAATAAATACACCGTTTTCCCTGAATCAGGGACAGCAAAGCGTTTTCACGCTTCAAGAATCGATTCCCCCGCCTAGAAAAACCTAAGAATCGACGGTTTGCTCATAAAAATCCGAAAATTTTGATTTTCGTTTCAAAAATCCAATTTTTTCCCTGAATCAGGGTCAGGCAAGCGTTTTCACATTTTGGGAATGTGCGCAATCGATTCCCCGCATAAAATTACCCTTAAAAATGATTTTAGAAAAAATTTTTTTCATAAAATAGTCCCTTGTTTTCACCCCTCCTTTAATCCTATTACTTTTTGTTGGTTTTATGGCAATGTGAAACTTTTCCAAGTCTTCATTTCACTAAAATATCGTCATATAGGAAATACGTTTATTTGCATAAAAATCTGAAGATGTGAAGTCAGCACGACGATATTTTAGTGAAATGAAGACTTGGAAAAGTTTCACATTGTCATAAAACCAACAAAAAGAGACAGGATTAAAGAGTTGAGCAGATCTTCCAAATATATTAAAGCTCAAAAATAGGAGATATGATTCATGATTTTGGCAAGGAAACTTTACAAAAAATCTTAAAGGGAGAGTGCATTTTGCGACCATGCTTAAACTTGACATGCTTGAACTAAATAAATTTTTACGTATGACACATCTTTTTAAAATTAGCTATTCTAAACGGAACATCGCATCAATTTGACTTTGAACCACTTAAGTTTTGTAGCAATTTTTGATCCAGCAGGATTGAAATCCTAGTGCTAACCTGATCTCCAATCTCAGTATTAGCAATAGAAAATTTTGAAGCTACTGGCGATCAAGGGAGTCAATGACCAGGGATAAAACTTCCGACGAAAAATTTTCCGATTTTCTTCTAAAAATCGACTTTTTAGGGTAATTTCTAGGCGATAAATCGATTGCGCGCATTTTCGGAGCATGAAAAATTAAGTTTGACCCTGAAAATCAGGGTAGAACTGCGTTTCAACGCGAAAATTTTTCCGATTTTCTTCTAAAAACCGACTTTTTAGAGTAATTTCTAGACGCAAAATCGATTGTGCGCATTCCCACAGGTGAAAATGCTTCCTTGACCCTGATTCAGGAAAATAAATGTATGTATTGAAGCAAAAATCGAAAAATTTTGAAATTCTCGCTCAAAATCATATTTCTGGGGTAATTTCTAGGCGAAAAATCGATTGCGCGCATTCCCGAAGCGTGAAAATGCTTCCTTGATCCTGATTCAGGGAAATAGATGTGTGTATTGAAGCGAAAATATGACAATTTTGGATTTTTCTTCTAAAATCATCGTTCTAAAGGTTATTTTATACGAAAAATCGATTCAGCGCATCCCCGAAGCGTTGCGGTAGAAACATAATTTTTCAAGGACGATGGTCAATGATGCATTTTGACGCTTCGGGGATGCGCTGAATCGAGTTCTCGCATAAAATAACCTTTAGAACGATGATTTTAGAAGAAAAATCCAAAATTTTCATATTTTCGCTTCAATACACACATCTATTTCCCTGAATCAGGATCAAGGAAGCATTTTCACGCTTCGGGAATGCGCGCAATCGATTTTTCGCCTAGAAATTACTCTAAAAAGTCGGTTTTTATAAGAAAATCGGAAAATTTCTCGTCGGAAATTCTATCCCTGGTCATTGACTTCCTTGATCGCCAGTAGCTCCAAAAATTTTTTAAAAAACTTATCGAAAAGTTATTTTCGCGCCAATGTCATTTCGCACTCATCTTATTTTCGTGTCCAACAGCCCATATTAGGTTGTTCAGAAAGTTCTGAAGCAGTTTTTTGAACGCATAAAAAGGATTCTTGTTTTGTGTCAAAACTTTTATCACCAAATCCAGAAGAGCTGGCTTTGTGGTCTTTAGAAATCTCGAAATTTAAGCTTTCCAACGGCACCAAAATCAGCTCATCTTTATTTGGTTACAAAAAGTTATGAGTAGAACAAGACGCGGCGCATCAAAACAATTGTCAGAACTTTCTAAACAGCCTAATAAAATTAAAGTCTTTTAAAACTCATGTTAATTATAGAATCTGAGCAAAATGAACGGCCCTATTTTCTTCATTGTTCCTGTTCACAAAGTTCGTAGAATCACACCAGAACGTCTAGTGAACCCGAACGATCCTTATTACACATTTTGCTGTTGCACCAACCTATTAGTAAGAATTATGGTCTTCGTTAAACAGAGTTACTGTCTTATTTCTTATAGATCGGTCAAAAATGGGCTAAATTTACGGATTGGCACTTATGCACTGTCCCCTCAAGCTGAAAAAAGGCTTAGGTTTAGGCCTTAGGCCCTAGACTTAGGCCTTAGGCTTAAGCCTTAGGCCTTAGGCTTAGGGTAGGCTTAGGCTTTAGGCTTAGGCCTTAGGCTTAGGCCTTAGGCTTAGGCCTTAGGCTTAGGCCTTAGGCTTAGGCCTTAGGCTTAGGCCTTAGGCTTAGGCCTTAGGCTTAGGCCTTAGGCTTAGGCCTTAGGCTTAGGCCTTAGGCTTAACTTTGTCCGGGCGTGTTTGACATATTATGTCTTCGTGTCTTGGTGTATCTCGGACACATGTGTACCGGTGTACAAAAAAACTCGGAACAGTGAGTCCTCGTATCCGGGACACATCTAGTTTCAGCTTCTGATGCGATGATAGTACTAACAAAATATATCTGAAATGTCAATAACTAATACTGATGTCAGTATTCATGCGATTTGTCGCTGATGCCAGTATTGTCAGTGTCATTATACTGCTGACATGTCGGTGGCTGTCAGTTTCGCGCCCTGATGAAGAGAATTTGCACAAAATTGTGAAATTGATAAGAAAAGACAAATTTTAGAAAGCGGCTCCAATTTTTAACATCATCGGCTTTATACTCGACATCATAGTAGCAATAATGGGTCTAGTCTTTGCCTTAGAATTTACCGACAAAAATGCTCCCACTATAGTAGTATCCTTAGCCTATCCTTTGATTACGTCTCTTGGATTTTTGGGCCTGGTCATAACAAATCTAAAGAAAAAATATGCTCTGCATTGGTTGTTCTTACTGGTAATGTTAATTTTGATCACAGAACACATGTTTTTTAGTTGATTTTTTTACTCTGTCTCTGCGATATTGCGTTCGGAATAGCGGTAATGATATTTGCATGGGCTTTGACTACTGATCAAATTTGTGATTCTTATTATGAATATGGTTCTTATCATTCTTATAATTGTTCTTATGTTCAACCAACTTGGAAAATGACAAGTATGACCTCAAAAAAGATGATTTTTTGAACAGGGGATAGCGAAAACCCGATTTGACCCTTCAATTCCAAGTTAGAGCCAGGGTCCTAAAAAGTAGGTGCTAGCACCCGCACCCGCACTTAAAAGCACCCATGGGTGCTTTTGGGTTCTGGGTGCTGATGGGTGCTAGCACCCAGCACCCATATTTATTTAGAATTGCATTTTTAATTGATTCAAAAAATAACAAAAATTGATGTAAAAATTAAAAAATTAGGGAGTTACCCCCGAAAAATATGCGAATTTCAAAAATGTCTCCAAACTGGACTATTGTTTGTACTCGGGGGTTTTCGGCCATGGGGAACACGATGGCGATATTATTTTTTTTTAATTTGTGCAAAAATTAAAAAA
>OZJO01000868.1:0-24374 GCA_900406225.1 Acrobeloides nanus | reverse complement strand
GAGAGAGAGAGGAAAAAGCGCTGCTCACGTGACCAAATGGCTAGAACGCTGGAAATGATTAATATTGACTCTTATAGGCGTTGGTTCGAATCCCGGGAAGGGGCGAAATCTGAAGCTACTTCGGCTCTTTAACCTTATGAGCATCAATATACAGAGTGGACTTAAATAGAGTTGAAGAAAATAAAGAAGATGGAAGAGGACAGATTAGTAATGGGTTACTACTGGCAGACATAGATTCGTGTCTTGGAAAGAAGATGGAAATGGAGACACTTCAAAACGACCTTCCAGTACGTAGAAGGCCGTTTTAAAGTACATAACTAAGCCTAAGCCTAAAACTAAGTCTAAGGGCCATTTTGAAAGTACGTAACTAAGCCTAAAACTAAGCCTAGGCCTAAGACTAAGCCTAAAGGCCGTTTTGAAAGTACGTAACTAAGCCCAAGCCTAAGCCTAATGGCCGTTTTTAAACTACATAGAAGGCCGTTTTGAAGTATGTAACTAAGCCTAAGAACCGTTTTGAAAGTAGGTAACGTGGCTTTTCCTTTTTCCGCTCTTTTTTCGAAAACAAGTCTCAAATTTACCTTGAAAACGTTTCTCTCTCCATGAATTTTTCTGGAATTAATTTCGTTTACAAGGGTCATCAAAACAAAAGCATTAAAAATAACAGTAAAATGGATATTTGGCGGGTCATCTTGCTCTGGCCAACGCTTGACTTCTAAGCCCAAGTTTTCGCCTGAAAAAATTTTTTTGACACACACAAAATTAACTCTAAACCTACCCAAAAAGAGGATTATAAACAAAACTGTCAATTGGTAGATTGAATGACCAACAATATTCTTCACCATAGTCCTCGAAATCAGCGACTTTGTTCTTCCATAGGGTTTTCGTTTCAATAAATCTTCGGTTGGCATTTCTGTGGCTAAGGCTAATGAGGCCAAGGTGTCCATGATTAAGTTTACCCAGAGCATTTGAACGGCCTAAATGAATTGAATACTTTTAAGTTTTCCATGAGTCGAAAATGGTGTGTATATTGACCCTGATTCAGGGTAGGGGTGATTGTTTTGGAGCAAAAATGAACATTTTCGTCGGAAAACCAGCTTCCTAGGTGTTTTCCATGCGGGAAATCGCTTTGCCGAGACATGAAAATGCTATCATGATCCTAATTCAGGCGGGTGTTTTGAAGGGAAAATTAGCGTTCAAAAAATCAGCAGACTTAGTACCCCTGGTACATACCCTTCGGATGGGCCAAAATACACGAATCCGTATCAAAATACATTTTAGAGGGAGCAGGATTGTCAGGATTGCTCCTCTCCCCCTTTCGCTACGTGCGTGTGGGTTGGGGGTCCTCGGCGGGGCCAGCCCCAAGGTTCTGTCACAATTTAGACCCTAGTTGTACACATACTTTCAATGGAGAGTCATTGATAGAGCATGCACCAATAAATGCAATAGTGACAGCAACAACGTTCACGGTCAATTGGAATTGCAAGAATTTGGCGATAGAATCGTAGACATTTCTTCCCCACATTACAGCTTTGACAATGGAAGTGAAGTTATCATCCGTTAGGATGATGTCTGAAGCCTCCTTGGCCACGTCGGTGCCAGCGATGCCCTGAAACATTTCGAGTTTTTTAATAAACTTTTTATAGAGGGATAGAAAAATACATAGCCAAGGGAGGAGGGAGAGAGCCGAGGATGAGAAAGTTGCCTACCGATGGAGACAGTGTTTGAATCTGTTGTACAACAGATTTTTTGTTGTGTTGTATATGTAATGGGAAAATCTGATTAGTTCAGATTTTCCCGGGAAAAAGCTAAGCCTAAGGCTAAGCATAATGTTAAGCCTAAGGCTAAGTATAATGCTAAGCCTAATGCTAAGCCTAAGGCTAAGTATAATGCTAAGCCTAAGGATAAGCATAATGCTAAGCCTAAGCCTTACCTAAGGTTGTGTCTTAGGCTATGCCTAAGGCTAAGCCTTAGTCTAAGATTAAGTCTAAGGATAAACCTAAAACTAAGGCTAAGTATAATACTAAGCCTAAGCCTAAGGATAAGCATAATGCTAAGCCTAAGCCTTACCTAAGATTGTGTCTTAGGCTATGCCTAAGGCTAAGCCTTAGTCTAAGATTAAGTCTAAGGCTAAACGTAAGACTAAGGCTAAGCCTAAGGCTAAGCATAATGCTAAGCATAATACTAAGCCTAAGGCTAAGTATAATGCTAAGCCTAAGGATAAGCATAATGCTAAGCCTAAGCCTTAGCCTAAGGTTGTGTCTTAGGCTATGTCTAAGGCTAAGTCTTAGTCTAAGGCTAAGCCTATGCTAAGGCTAAGCCCTTTTTCCATAAAAATAAGATTTTCCCGTAACATATATAACAGAATGATTATATTGTATTCAAACACTGATGGGAGGCTAACCACCAAAAAAGGCCTCTTTCCATTTTTAATGAGGAATATTCTCATCTACCATCCTTTTTTTCAGGATGGGAGGTGTAGGGTCTCCCCTTTCCGCGTATGGATGGGAATATGATAAAATTAAAAATACCATAGCAAAGCCAACATCGGCTTTTTTAAGAGCGGGTGCATCGTTTGTGCCATCGCCAGTCACCGCTACAACTTCACTAAAATGCGAATTTTCAGAATTTTAAACTTTTTTGTGTCAAATTTACCGATTCTTGGTGTTTTTGCTGTCAATAATGCCTTTGACTAGAACGTATTTGTCAGATGGTTGAGCCCTGGCTAACACCCTGAGTCGAGGCCAAATTTGATCCAATTTTTGTTGACTCACTTTTCCATCCGAGTCTCGAATTCTAAAAAGAATTTTCGAAAATTTTTTGTGCACTTACAGGGCGTATAAAAAAATGGAATTTGGACGATTTTTTCATGTTATTAAGCTTGAAAACGCTTCCCTGAATCAGGGAATCGGAGTGTGTATTGAAGCGAAAATCAAAAATTTTTAGATTTTTTGCTTGAACATGACTTTCTGGGGGTAACTTTATGCAGCTAATCGATTGTGCGCATTCCCGAAGCTTGAAAACGCTTCCCTGATTCAGGGAAATAGATGTGTGTATTGAAGCGGAAATCGAAAATTTTGAAATTTTTCACGTGGGTGGCCCCCTATTATGTTAGTAGCTCCCATTTTTCCCCCACCTTGCATTAAATTCTTTGCTTTCCAAAGCCAAAAAGTCCGCTCCAGGCTTCAAAATCCCGCAAGAAGTGGCAATAGATCTGGCTGTATTGATATTATCTCCAGTCACCATTCGCACAGTGATTCCAGCACGTTGGCATCTTGCAATAGCTTCTGGAACTTCTGGCCTGACTGGATCTTGGATACCGACAATAGCGATTGCGGTCATGCCTTCTCGTATCACTTGCTCGTTGTCCCAATCGATATCTCCACTGATCAAAACTTCATTTTCGGATGGATCTTTTGTAACGAAATCTTTATATGCAAGACCGATTGTGCGCAAGCCATCGGCGGCCATTGGCTCGATTACATTTTTCACCATGTTTTCGAGTTGGGGTTGCTCAAACTTTTGGGCTGAGCCATTAGCACCAAGCATGAATTTTGACCTATAAAAAGGTTGATCACGAAAATCAAGACTCAAAGATTTTGATCTCGAAATTGGGCATTTTTAGTGTTTTCTACCTTGGTGTTCCCTCGTTTCGCCCAAAATTTTGGAAAATTTTTGAAAAACAACGTAAGGAGGGACCAAGGTAAATTTTTGATCTCGATTTTCGAGATTTTGTTATTGAAACGAAATCACAGACTAAGCCTAGTTTTAGACTTAAGCTTAAGCCTAGGCCTAAACCTAAGCCTAGCTTATATTTGATCTCGATTCAAAAATTTCGATCTCGACAACCCTATTTATTACCTGGCAAGAATAATCTCTGAAGCACCTTTTGCATAAACTCTATAGCCACCGCCTTCTTTATGAATTACCGTCATCATGGATTTCCGTTCGGAGTTAAAAGTATACACCTAAAATTGTAGAAAACTATTTTGTTCAGAATGGCAAAAACAGGGAGCACGGCGGACCAAAACGTGTCCAAAAATGGGGTCAGTGGAGAAGCGTCAAACAACCTCATTTAGTTATAAAAACTGCTACAATGTTCATTTTATGAAAATTTAAAAAATCGTCAAAAATTGAAAAATTAGTCAAAAATCGAAAAATTCGTTAAAAATTGAAAAATTCGTCAAAATTTGAAAATTATTGCTGAAACTTTTTTTGAATTTTTTGCAGAAAAATCGATTTTTCCGCAAAAATTCAAACAAGTTTGTGTATTACAACGAAGAGCTTGTACACAAATTCGAAATTTCAAACGCAATTATCTCGAAAACTACAACGATTCAGGACATGTCGTAAAAACAAAAAATGCTCCATTTTTCATGAACTTTTCGAATATCAACAAAACATGGCAACTTTTTTCCCACTGGACTGGTCCTTTAATGTAGTAGGACAAGCATAAATAATCATGTTGTTTTGACGATTTTCCATTGGCCTCATTTTTGGACACGTTTTGGTCCGCTGTGTGGAAAGGCCATACCTTAACCAAAACTTCTTCTGGTATTCTCCTTCGTATCTCTTCAAAACTTTGGTTTAGATCTAAGACAAAGCCCAGTAAACCACATTCGGTTTTGTTGCCGACCTTAAAAAGGGGATTGAGAGTAGGTTTAGGCTTAAGCCTAAGTTTAAGCCTAAGCCTAAACATAAGCCTAAGCTTAATTTGATTCTATTTTTTTCTATTATTTTATGCCTTCTTATCTCAAAAATTCCCTATGCAGGTGTTCAAATAAAACAACATGGATCCAAGATTAGTCATTATGATGCTCTTGCGCATCGCGCAAACAAGCGATAATAGAAAAAATCTTCCAGCATAATTTTATTCATGATCAATTTGTTTTTATTCCACCTACGAGGAGATTATTTTTGCTAATATAAAAGGTAATGTCTACAGCGGTATTTTTGCTACTTATGGTTTGTATCAAAATGGCTGATGGGTATGGATTGGGTGAAATTGTTGGTTCGATCAAACAAGTCTTCAAACGACAATCAGCCTATATTTGTGGTACCGATCCATATAGGTTTTATTCTGATTATCGTAAGTTTTAGCTACGTATACTCAAGTAGGGATTGTAGATATTGTGGATCGGGGGGGGGGTCAAAAATCGAAAAAAATTTTTCTAAATTTGTTTAAAAATGACATAGGCCCTATTCCTAATTTGAACTGTACGGTTCACGGTTGACCGTACGGTTCAACTTAGGAATAGGGCCATATTTAGAGGGTAATTTTATGCGAAAAATCAATTTTGTTCAAAAATCGAATTTTATCTCAAAAATAGAAATTTTCGCTCAAAAATAGAAATTTTTTACTCAAATTCGAATTTTTGATCAAAATCAAAATTTTTGCCCAAAAATTGAATTTTTTGAAACAAACTATATGCTATCTTCAGGAAAAACTGAATGAGTCGATCTGTATATTACCCTTTTCATGGCTAGCTTTATATAAATTGTTGGCTACGTGGCGAAGTGTATAAAGAAACCGACCATCCGATCTGGCAAGTTAAGCAACGTTGGACCCTCAGGTTCGATTCCTACGAGGGTAAAACTTTTGCTTTTCAACAAAATTTTGCAAAAAAGGAGCGAAAATATTTGAAAAGCGAAGTTTTACACTCGTGGGAATCGAACCTGCGGGCCCAACGTTGCTTAACTTGCCAGATCGGGCGGTCGGCTTCTTTATACACTTCGCCACGTAGACACTTTATATAAAATTAGCCATGAAAAGGGTAATAAACTATTCATTTTTAGCATGTAACTACTATGCCATGTGCACGAATGGAGGCTTTTCCGTGAACGTCGGATGCAATACTAACGCCACATGTCAAATCTACAACCCCAACTATGTTTGCATAAATCAATGCTGCTGTACCCAACCTCAGGTTTACCAATTTACCCAGCCACCAACCGCACTGCCATTTTATGATTCGTCTTCAAACTTGAATGAGTCTTTCAAAATTTTGGTGTTGCTTTGTATAATTTTAAGTGTATTTTTCACTGTATAAACTTCGAATATGTATATGTTACCGTTTTATTTGAAAATCAGTTTTATCTGATAAAACTAGCTTTATTTGAATGAATCGATAAAGTCAATTTGACGAAAAAACATTGATTGTCAACACATTTTTTCTAATGATTTTATTTAAAACGAATCATCAACAACAATAAAAATACAAAACATTTAGAACAAAGTAAAATATAAATCTTATGAAGCCTAAGACATGGCCTAAGCTTAAGCCAGGGTTAAGCTTAAGCTTTAAGCTTAGGCTTGGTCTTAGGTCTTTTTAAGACCATCTTTCTAAGACCAAGCCTAAGCCTAGGCTTAGGCTTAATAAGATTTATTTTTTACTTTGTTCTAAATGTTTTTGTTTTTATTGTTGTTGATGATTCATTTTAAATAAAATCATTAGAAAAAAATATGTTGACAATCAATGTTTTTCCGTCAAATTGATTTGATCGATTCTTTCAGAAACTAGTTTTATCAGGTAAAACTCATTTTCAGATAAAACGGTAACATATATATAATATGTATACCTGTGTTCGTTGGCCGCCTGGAGTTGTGGGAGGTAACACTTGTGAGTTATATCCGCTGTTTACCGAAATACCTTCGACTAGCAAATGTCGAGTTTTTTCGTCCAAATCTTCCCATTTCGGGTGGCCTTCGCGATAAAATTTTTCTAAAAAATTTGGGGATAAATAGATTGTCTTAAAATTCAAAAATATAGGTCTAAAGCTTCAGGGGAGCATTAGGATTTTTCGTTTCTTTCTCTGATTTCGAGGGGACATTCTTTCTCTGATTTCGAGGGGACCAAACATATCTCTACAGCCCAGGATTTGTCCATATCCGATTCTTGAAATCCTTACCGTTTATATATGACTGCACAACCGCCATTCGATTCGTTGTCAATGTTCCAGTCTTGTCGGAACATATACTCGTAGCATTGCCCATAGTTTCACAGGCATCCAAATGCCTTACAAGGTTATTATCTTTCATCATCTTAAATTTTTTTAAATACAAGGTGGCGCAAAAAAGTGGTCTTGAGAAGATTCCTACCCCGAATAGCTAGGCTTAGGCTAGGCTAGGCTTATCTTAAATATGGTCTTGCTTATGTTTAGACTTGAAAGTGGAAGACAATTTTTATAATAATGAGATGATGCCAAACGTTTTCTTATTTGGACCCCAATGGCTCATTAATTTGATGAGTCATATATTTACCCCTAATTTGGCCCCATTGGGGCCAAATTTGGGATATAAATCTTCTCACTTGTGATTTTTTGAAGCCCAGAATTTTTTTCAAAAATGCTCTCTATGGAGTAATTTTATGCGAGGAATCGATTGCGCGCATTCCCGAGCTCTGAAAGTGCTTCCTTGACCCTGCTTCAAGGAAAATTGAGGATTTGAAGAGATTTTTTGCATTTTTTGTCCGAAACGAACATTTTAGTTTCAAAAACCAAATTTTTCCCTGAATCAGGGTCAGAGAAGCATTTTCAGCCGGATTGCACAAATCTGGGCCCGAAACACCTAGAATAAAACCGCTGCAGGAACATGTTTGAGTTTCAAAAAAAATTTTTTTACAAAAAATTTCCAATTTCTACCTTTTTAACAGAATACGTTAAGGCTAGAGTAATGGCTAATGGTAGTCCTTCGGGCACTGCAATAACTAAGACGGTAACTCCAATAATAATATAATCAATAAAATGCTTCAAATCCGAAACATTGAATTCCTCATGCTGGATAACATAATGTGAGACACAATGGCGGACTATCAATATTATCACCGTCGCAGCGGCAACGATAGAGCCTAAAATTTTTTGAATTAGCATTTTTCAGTTTGGATCTTATACCTATGTATCCAATTTGTATAGCTAATGATGAAAGTTTTCCTTGTAGCACAGATTTCGTTTTAGTGTTTTCCTCGGCTGCCTCGGAAGCAACTACTGAAGCGGCGGCATTTCCGTTAGCAACTTTCTTGGCGTCACCATTGATGGTAATACCACTTAGAGCAACTGAAATTTGGATAATTTTAGTCGGATCGCCAAATTAGGAAATGATTAGTTTAGCAAATTTGATTTTTTCTCTCTCGAAATTTTGTTAAAAACATAGGATGACCTCGTTTTTCGATGTGTAAAAAATATTTCGGGCCGGGATTCGAACCCGACCTATAAACTGCAACTCTGTCACTTTAGCCACTCGGCCATGGATCAAATCCCCCAAACCCCATAATATGGTACTCGTTTTAAAGCGCTCAGTGAGCTAAGTCGATTAGCGATATTGTTATTTGATTTTGACCCTTGTCTCAACTTTTCGGATTTTTGGTACGCCGTGATCCTTCTCCTCCCAAAAATTTTTTTCTTTACCTTGAGACCTTTCTTCTTTCGTCTGTTGGCTATTCTCTTTGGAGTTTTCTTTACTATTTTTGGAGTTGTCTTTACTATCTTTCCCATTCTCTTTTGTAGCACCCAAAAGTGTCATGATAATACCCGTTTGAGAATTGACACCAACTGCGGTGATCACCATGCGTCCACTTCCTTCCATGGCATGAGTGCCAGAAAGTAAGATTGGATCTCTGTCAGGACTCTTTTTTATGAGGTCCGATTCACCCGTTAGAGAAGATTCATCAATTTTTAAATCGTTGCTTTGTATCAGAATGCCATCGGCTGGTAAAAGGTCACCTGAAAATTTCGATTTAAGCTAAAAATTAGATGAAGTTTATGAGCTTATACAAGTTTCACGACGTACCAAAAATCCAGAAAAGGATCAAAATCAAAAAACAATATCGCTAATCGATTCATCTCGTCGAGCGCTTCAAAATGAGTACCATATCATGTGGTTATGGGGGTTGACCCATGGCCGAGTGGCTAAAGTGATAGCTTTGCAGTTTATAGGTGGCGGATTCGAATCTCATATCGAACTTAAAGTTCTCCATGAAAATTGGACAACTTTAAATTCAAGCCGGGATTCGAACCCGCGACCTATAAACTGCAAATCTGTCACTTTAGCCACTTAGCTATGGGTAAACCCAAAAACACATGATATGGTACTCGTTTTGAAGCGCTCGGCAAGCTGAGTCGATTGGCAACATTGTTTTTTTATTTTGACCCTTACCGAATTTTTTGGTATGCCGTGGTTTAGAGTCATATGGAGTCTACCATAACACATTGAGATATGTTATGGCAGAGTTGAGGAACTTACCATACTTAACCCTAGCCACATCACCAACTACCAATTCATGCACTGGTAAATCGATGGCTTCTCCACCACGGATCACGGAAAATTTATGTTCTGTTTCGATTTTCGATTGTAGCCCTCGAAATTGCTTCTCTTTGGACCAATCATTAAAGGCTGTTACTAGCACCACAACAATAACGGCAATAAAAATGGCAGCACCTTCGATCCACCCGGCTTGTTGCTCGGATTTGTCAACATGTTTCTTCGGATCATTTGGCTGATAAAAAGATAAGGCCAGCGAAACTATTGCAGCAATCATTAAAATTATTAAAGTGACATCCTAAAATGCAATTTGTGCTACTTTTCGCTTCAATACACAGGCCTACCCTTGGGCTTAGGCTTGGGCTTAAACTTAGGCTTAAGTAGTTTTTAGAGAGTTTTTCTGCAACTTTTCAATTCAATACACAGGCCTTCCCTGGATCAGGAAAGCGTTTTTCGCTTCGAAAATGTAAAATTCGGATTCCCCTCATGTTTTTTACCCTAAAAGGGGTCATTTTTAGGCAAAAATTTCATTTTTGCGACTTTTCGCTTTATTACACAAGCCTTTCCTGAATCAAGGAAGAATTTTTTCGCTTCGAAAATGTCAAATTCAGATTCCCCCGCATGTTTTACCCCTAGAAGGGTCGTTTCCAGAAAAAATTTTTTCACATGGATGGCCTCCTATTATGTAGTAGCTCCTTACTTTCATAGCATCCCAACATAATCTGAAAAAAGATTTTGCCGGGACTGGAGGTATTTCATTTCTGCCGAANAAAAAATTTTTTCACATGGATGGCCTCCTATTATGTAGTAGCTCCTTACTTTCATAGCATCCCAACATAATCTGAAAAAAGATTTTGCCGGGACTGGAGGTATTTCATTTCTGCCGAAAACTGAGCGATGATTTTCAAGCACGGCTTTCTCGTTGGGTAGACCATTTAATTGATCTGTTCGAAGTTTCCTACACAATCCGTCGATTCCACCAAATTCTGAGTTGATCTGAAATTTTTTCGGATTTCTGAAGAAAACTATTTTGCCAGGGAAATTGGCTGAAGTAGTGATGTTTAAAGTTATCACAAAAACGTTATCACAAAAAGCTAAGCCTAAGCCTTAGGCTTAGGCTTAGGCTTAAGCTTCACGTGATCATGTGATAAAGTTATCACTTATCACATGATATGTTGTTTTGTAAATTTTTGGAAAATATTGAAAAAAATTTTAAGGATAAGTTGCAGACTCCCCCCCCCCAAGCTGCGCATGCAGTTCTGATTTTACCTTATCTAACGCTTCCTGGTTTCGAAGTTCCATGAGAGAGCGAAGCTCTCCTACATTCACTTCAAATTCTTCTTTGGATCCCATAATGAACTATATAGAATAGAAAGTTTTAATATAGAAATAAAGATTTCGAAATTTTTTTTTCAAATTAACATATTATAGTGGATTAATTCCTAATCAACATTCGAATAATAAATTCTTTAAAAGTATCTAAATTTGCGTGTTTTAACTATTTGGGTTGTGTCTTTTTGAGCGTAACACATGTTTTCGTGTCAATATACAGACTTTTTAAAAAATGGGGGTTTTTCAATGGTGCAAATTCATTTTCAAATGTTGATAGTTGGCTATAGAAGTAGAGTTTTGACGAAATTTTCTACTCTACTAGAGTTTTTCTAGTTGGGAGAATCGATTGCATGCATTGCCGAGGCATGAAAATGCTTTCTTGATCCTGATTCAGGGAATGTAAAGTTTTTGAGGCACTTTCGAGGTATACCCCTCGTAGAGCACCTCCCCGTGGTCAAAATCAAAAAATTCCTTCAAACTCGTGTTTCCCATGTTGAAAACCCCCTGACATCGACAAATCCATCAAAAATTGAATTTTATCAAAAATCGAAAAATTCGTACAGTCAAAAATTTCATAAAAAATCGACTTCTATATCCAAATATCGACATTTTAAAATTAATTTGCACCATTGAAAACCCCCATTGTTGAAAAAGTCTGTATATTGACGCGAAAACATGAGTAACGCTCAAAAAGACTTATTGTATCGTATTCAGCATGCATTTTTGCATAATGTTGAACAAAAATTTCAACGAAAATAAGCGAAACATGCCGAAATTAGACGTATTTTTTGGGCCGCCAATACTTATCGAACAACCCAGTCTGTGGTACATAAAAAATGCTTGTCTTGAATATCAAAAAATTGTCTGGTCTTTTAAAAATTGTTTACTAAACGATTAAAAGTTTTTTAAATCATTCTAAAAATAGAGTAGATAAGATAAGTGACCACGCAAGAAAGACCAACTCAAATGAACCCAGACAAAAAAGGTAAATATAGGAAAAATTGATCAAAAATCGAAAAATTCGTAAAAAATTGAAAAATTCCTTAATTCGGAAAGATCATGAAAAATGGAGCATTTTTTGTTTTTACGGCATGTTCTGAATCGTTGTAGTTTTTGAGATAATTGCGTTTGAAATTCTAAATTTGTGTACAAGCTCTTCGTTGTAATACACAAACTGTTTTGAATTTTTTGCGGAAAAATAGATTTTTGCATCAATTTTTAAATTTCATAAAATGAACATTGTGGCAATTTTTATAGCTAAATGAGACGAACAAAATAACATCAAAATTATCCAATTTGAACGTTGTTTTGGGTTATTGAAACGAAAACATGAATCAGAGTTTTCGTTTCAATAACCCAAAACAATGTTCAAATTGGATAATTTTGGTGTCATTTTGTTGGTCGCATTTAGCTATAAAAAATTGTTACAATGTTCATTTTATGAAAATTTAAAAAATTGATGCAAAAATCGATTTTTTCACAAAAAATTCAAAAGTTTGTATATTACAACGAAGAGCTTGTAACAAATTCAAAATTTCAAACGCAATTACCTCGAAAACTACAACGATTCAGAGCATGCCGAAAAAACAAAAAATGCTCCATTTTTCATGATCTTTCCGAATATATCATTTTTTCATATGATTGTAACTTACTGGACTGGTCCTTTAAAGGAGGGAGGGGGTGCATTTTGCGACCATTTGGGAGACAAAAATTTTTTCGTAAAAATGACCCTATTGAGGGTAAAATCATGCGAAAAATCAATTGCGCGCATTCCTGAAGCGTTAAAATGCTTCCTTGACCCTGATTCAGGGAAATTAGTAAATATTGATTTTTCGCTTCAATACACACTCTTATTTCCCTGAATCAGGGTTAAGGAAGCGCTTTCAAGCTTCGGGAATGCGCGTAATCAATTCCCCGCATGAAATCACCTTCAGAAATATGATTTTGAGGGAGAAATTTGAAAATTTTTCGATTTTCGCTTCAATACACACATCTATTTCCCTGTATCCATAATAGAAGGCCTCCACGAAAAAACCCCGTAACGGTAAGTAAAGGCCTAGTGCCATAAAAACCTTAGTATGGATGTACGTGAGACGCACTGTATAATTTTTACATAAAATCTCGACAAAAATTACGACTCCCATCATTCGATCGCTATTCAACAGTCAAAATCGTACAATATAACGTTTATTAACTTATATACAAAAAATGAATTTCGATGCTGACAGGTAGGAAGATTCATTTGTAAAACCAATGGCTAGGAAACTGAAGGGTAATGAATCAATTCCCGTATTTTACTCCATTTCATGACGCAAATTGCCCTTTTTTAAACTACTAAAAGAGAGAAGTTAGGGGATGAAAACCTGCTCCAGGACGTAACAAGTAACAAGTCGATTTTGGTTGTTACTAGTTGCGTTGAGCGTGAGAGTCATTTCAGGCAAACAGACCAAATTTTACGTATCTTTAATTAACTTCTAGAAAACAAAATTTTTAATTTGCCTTATAAGTTTTGTAAACAATTTTCGTTTACTTTCACGGCGGTCCAACATGGAAACTGGACGAAATTATAAAAACGGTTCACGCCATTCGATTCAGCTCATCGAAACGAGTAAAACTAGTACCATATTGTATATATTGAATTTCATGGCCGAGTGGTTAGTGTGACAGCTTTACGGTTTATAGATCGAGGGTTCGAGTCCCGCTTCGAATTTAAAGTTCAAATTCAATGAAATTTTTTGCATATCTCTATTTTGGTCTCTAAAACAATTTGCAATCATTTTTTGGTTGGTACACACTTGTTAGAGATGTATAGTAGCTTCAGGTTTTTAATGATTTAACTCATATAAAACCTGACCTTACCTATACATCTTCAGCAAGTGTGTACCAGCCAAGAAATGATTGCAAATTGTTTTAGAGACCAAAATAGAGATATGCAAAAATTTTTTATGGAATTTGGACAACTTTAAACTCAAAGCGGGGTTTGAACCCTCGACCTATAAACCTATAAACTCCAAGCTATCCCACTAACCACTCGGCCATGAAATTCAATATATACAACATAGTACTAGTTTTACTCGTCTCGATGAGCTGAATCGATGGCGTGAACCGTTTTTAAAATTTCGTCCATTTTTTCCCAAAATTTTTTTGTTGAAATTTGGGTTTTCTGCAAGCATTCCTTTATGATCGTCTCTTTGGGCAAAAAACAAAATTTCTGGTATTCCTTCCAAAACATTTTCTATGCAATTTACTATAAAAAAATCTGACATAAACAGTTTTGCAAGCAAGAAAAAACCTAACGAAAATTTTCTTTAAATTGTTTTCTTCAACAAATGAATAGAGACCTAAAAAAATGAACCAAAAATGGCACATAATGCTCAGTGCGGAGCGGAAGACGAACATAGCCATTTGTGCATGGATATGTGTATTACGTCCTTGCTTCAAATTATCTTTCACACACTCACATAATGAGATGTTGGAGAGATTTTCGTAAATACCGTCGTCGTCGCTTCTCACGAAAACGAGCATTGGGGACGAGGTTTATATGATGATGAACCAAAAAAAAATGTCGAGGTCGTAAAGCAATTCAATAAAAAATAGACGTTCCTCGTAATCATCATGAATAGGCTGGATAAACGCTTATGAAAAACGTCTCTCTGCTTCAGGGAAGGTCTGTGTATTGAAGCGAAAAGTCACAAAGATTTCATAAATCTTCTGTAATACACTCAAGTACAGAAGATGATTGAAAGTGATTTTTTTCATAATCTGGGATGCGTTTTCAAGGGTTTTCGATGCGCGCCATCAATTTCTCTCATGAAAATTATACCCCTTATGGTGATTTTTGAAAAAAAATTTTGAAAAATTTTCGCCAAAAAATCAAAAGTACGGTTTTTTTGGCCCACCCTGTAGAGATATCCCAAAATTTCTAAATGCTTGAGAATGTTTAAGCAATATAAAAACAATAAAGAAATAAGGTGGTTGAAATGAAAATTCCTTATAAAAAGATTAGGAAGCCAATTTAGCCATTAGAGACTTTTTACTTAGCCTTATAGTGCTTCTACTAATCAGAAGAAAACTCGTGTGCTTATAAGATGCCGAAAAATTCATTCTTGGTTACATACATGGGCAAGCAGGGGGGTACTGGGCCCAAAAATACGAATTAGTCCCAAAGGTTACTGTCGACAGGCGAAAAAGTTGAAATACGAATTCGTTCTCGATTTATGAATTCGTATACGAATTTTCACAAAGAATTCAGTCTGGGCGGATTCCCAAATACAAATTGGTCCATTAATTTTTCCCTCAATATGACGAATTAGAGGAGGTATAGTACCCCCCCCCCCCTTGCCCATGTATGCTTGGTTATATTCCATTTGAAAAAAATAGTTAGATTGACAAAAAAGGGAAAAAATTTTGTATAGGGTATACCAAAAATATGTACAAGGTGTATAAAAAACTGGAATTTGGGTCATTTTTTCATGTTTTTTCGAAACGAAAATTTAAAATAGGGCTAATTTTATGCGAGAAATCGATTGCGCACATTTTCAACGCTCTCTTGACACTGAATCAGGGAATTGGAGTGTGTGTATTAAAGCGAAAATTGAAAATTTTTAGATTTTCTGCCGAAAATAACTTTCTGGGAGTAAATTTATGCGGGGAATCAATTGCGCGCATTTCCGAAGCTTGAAAACGCTTGATGTATTATAGCAAAAATTGATCATCGCTTCAATACACACACCCTGAATCAGGATCAGCGAAGCGTTTTCATGCTTCAGGAATGCGCGCAATCGATTCCCCGCATAAATTACCCCCAGAAAGTCATTTTCAAGCAGAAAATCTAAAAATTTTCAATTTTCGCTTCAATACACACACTCCAATTTCCTGATTCAGAGTTAAGGAAGCGTTTTCAAGTGTTGAAAATGCACGCAATTGATTCCCTGCAATTTTAATTAGTCCCAGATAGAGGCTTTCATGGCGAAAATAGAAATTTTTTCAATTTTCGTATAAATACATCAACTTCATTCCCTGAATCAGGGTCAAGANGTCCCAGATGGATGCTTTCATGGCGAAAATAGAAATTTTTTCAATTTTCGTATAAATACATCAACTTCATTCCCTGAATCAGGGTCAAGAAACATTTTCATGTTTCGGTAATGAGCGCAATCGATTCCCCGCATAAAATTAACCATATATGGGTGATTTTTAGTAAAAAATTTTCCGGTCTAAAAAAATTTTTTCGGGCTCCAAAGCACCTTTTTGCATCATCCTGTATTGAAACGAAAATCTTGTTCATGTTTTCGTTTCAATAACCCAAAACAATTTTCAGATTGGATAATTTTCGTTTTTTTTACTCATCCTGTTACCAAATAAAGAATTTGAATTTTTGCATTTCGCTTACCTATTTGATTGACTTAAAACAAAAAAAGTGTTAGCTTATAATAATAGTTCTCTAGCATTTACATCATCGATATATTAATTATAGATGCACGTTTGAAGAAAAAAGTTGTCTAACCAAATTTAATGGATTACTGGAAGGAAGTCTTTCAAAACTCAAGTAATTTATCACACAAAAAACAAAGAGGAAGAAATTTAAAAAAAATATTTTTGAAGAAAAGTTTTTCTCATACCTCAGCAAGATTAGAAAGCATACAGAAATGGGGAAAACAAAGTTTAAATAATATGCAAATTTTTAACGAATAGATGTTGCTATAAAGCAAGCTCTAGCTTTTAAAAAATAATGATACAGTTTAACCCCGATAATACGCCACCCCACGGGACCGGTCTTTAAGTGGCATCCCTGCGTGGTCGTGAGGGGGGGGGTATAGAGCCCTATAGGGATCGGAGAATCGAATTTGTAAAAACAACTTATTCCGTTCGTCTTAGCTCGTTGAGAGGAGTAGGATGAGTACCATAAAGTGGGGGATTCCCGCCCCAAAACACTGCTTTCAGATGGCATCCCTCGTGGTCGTGGGGGGGGGGGGGGGGAGTATCCCCATGATATAGACTCGATCGACTTCTCTCCCCGAGATGAGTCAATTGGAATCGATTTTGATGCGATTGGAGTGAAGGGAAAAGTTTTGTAGAATTACAGACAAACGGAATAATACAGATTAAGGGAGTAAGGATTTTGGTGTCGATACCGATTCTATGTGGTTTGGGAGATATGTGAATTTTTGTCTTTTCAGGTACACCCGATGTTTTTTTTCGAATTTTGACTGCTTAGAAAAAAGTTAAGGCCATTTTATGCGATTTTTGGGTCAAAAATCAAATTTTTTTTGGGTCAAAACTATAATTCTTTGGGTCAAAAATAGAATTTATGACCCCCTAAATAATTTTTCTGGGGGAAAGTGATGTTCTAAAAAGTTGTTCTACATAAAATTTCAGGTAGAAATACAACTTTGTCGCCTGGAACCTTCAATTTCTCAAGAAAGTGTCTCTTAAAAATATTAAACATCAAAGTAGATTAGACACAGACGAAGATGAAAAATTTAATCCATTAAAATTAAGTTTTAATACAAAAACAAATTCCCATTAGAGGTCTGATGAAATTTTGTGATAAAATGCCAAAAATGTGCTCGATTACCGCACTTTTTGGTGCTAAAAGCTTTGGGAAGTGGGGCCGTTCAAATAGCGTTGTAGTGGTTGCCATGGAAAGAAAATATAGCACATAAAGGAGATTCATTAGCGTGCATGATGCCTTGAAACTTGAAGAAAAAGAGAAGATAAAAATGAGGAAAGATGAAGCCACGCATCTCGAAAAAAGATGCGCACAGTTTTGGATGATAAAATGAGGATATGTCAATGGGTGCAATTATGTCCACCCTCACAAATAGAAAAAGTGGGAATCGTTCCGTGTTGTCGACTTGATAATGAACTAGTTTTGAAATTTTAACTCAAANAAAGATGCGCACAGTTTTGGATGATAAAATGAGGATATGTCAATGGGTGCAATTATGTCCACCCTCACAAATAGAAAAAGTGGGAATCGTTCCGTGTTGTCGACTTGATAATGAACTAGTTTTGAAATTTTAACTCAAAAGATCATAGAAAAAAGTGTCACCACAACAACATAGAATCATTTTTTTCTCGAAAAAAGTTTACAATTTGCATTTTCGAAAACGCTTTCTTAACCCTGATTCAGGGAAAACGGTGTATTTATTGAAGCGGAAATCAGTCTATGAACATTTTTGAACGGATAGTTCTCTGTTGCCATTTCAATGACTCCTTTTCTAGATGATAGCGAAAGTTTTGAGCTTATTGAACAGGGAAACAACTACCCTGAAACTCAAATTTAGCAAACCCATACCAGAGGGGCGGTGTTTGTGTAATAGTGTTGGCCGAATTTGATCAACGTCTTTCTCTCGAGCAGACACCGCGGTGTTTGTGTGATTACAAACACTGATGTGATTACACAAATACCAGGCCCGACTACACCACTCCCCCCAACTTGAAGTCTGGCTACACCAATGATTCTAGCGAATGCTCCAAAATTTCCCCTTTTTGACTTTATTTTGTCCCCTATGTCTAAAAATGCATGTGGCCACAAGAAATGCATGGAAAGAGTCGAACAAGAGATACATGCCCCAAGGAAAGAGTGAAAGAAGAAGACCAAACAACCAAAGATATTCGAATCGTGAGACTAAATTTTTTATGAAATCTTCAATACACACATTAGCTGTAAAAACATGGAGAACAACCAAAAAGTGCAAATTCATTAAACAGACAAGGGATAAGACAATGCCTATTCTGCCAAGAAGAACACCCCGCTGAATTGTGTCGACGATACAAGATTTACGATGAGCGACGAAGCAGAGCGCTAGATTCAAACTTGTACACAAAATGCGTCCTCCCAGGTCATCGAGCTCTAGATTACCGCTGCAATCCTACTCACGACCCACTCGGGTAGCTTCTGGAACTGGGATAGAAAAATTTACGTGAAAAAAGCAATCAATAGGATTCTAGGAACATTGTTCTAACTTCTCTTGAATCATCTAACAAAGTATGATGATAATTTTTCACACGTTTTCAACACTTTATTCATTAAGCCTAATTTAAAACACATTCCGGTTGGTTGACGCGCTGTGCAACCATCGTTAGTGTATTATTCCCTAATGAAAAGCCTTTTTTAGTTTCATTCTAGTCAAGAAAATTGGCGTGTGAGAATTTTTTGCCAATTTAGCAAAAAAGTTTAGTAATTAATTTTTGGAAAAATATGTAAATACAGACTGTTAAAGTTTCGTTACTAGTATCGATTAGGTCAAAATTTCACTGAATGTGAAATTTTTCGAAAAATTTTTTTTCATTATCTAGAATTGACCCCTCTAGAGGTAATTTTATGCGAGAATCCGAATTTCACATAGCTGCAAGAAAAATTTGCCACCGGAAGATAAAAAGAGTAACGATAAAAAATTTAAACCTCTGAAAAAATTTTTAGAGCTCGTAATAATAATTGATATTATTAACAAACGAGTGAAAAATCCATATATTAGATGAAACGTGAAATTTTTCGAAAAAATTTTCTCATCATCTAGAATTGACCCCTCTGAGGGTAATTTTATGCGGGGATTCCAAGTTTCACATTTTCGAGACCTGAAAATCTTTCCTTGAATCAAGAAAAGGTTATTTAGAGCTACATTGTTGACAAGAATCACATGGCATGTGATTCTTGTTCAAATTTCTGTGTGTAAACATATACACACAAACAAAAATGACCCAAAACGAATCTTCATTTCAAACGTAATCAATGTGTAAGAGAAAACCGACACAGTAAAGATGCCATGTAAAAATTTGGTAAAAGGTCATTTCACTGAATTTATTGTCTTTAATAAGTGCGAAAAAGATATTAGACAATAAAAAAATTCTTGCCAAAAATGTCTTGTTTAAAAAAAACTACATCGTCGTTTCCAAGGATGGTGTAAGCAAGAACCGAAACGGTAAACATGCTTGTAAAAATTTGGTAAAAGGTCATTTCACTGAATTTATTGTCTTTAATAAGTGCGAAAAAGATATTAGACAATAAAAAAATTCTTGCCAAAAATGTCTTGTTTAAAAAAAACTACATCGTCGTTTCCAAGGATGGTGTAAGCAAGAACCGAAACGGTAAACATGCTTGTAAAAATTTGGTAAAAGGTCATTCACTGAATTTGTTGTTTTTGATAAGTTCGAAAAAGTTGGTAGACAATACAGAAATTCTTGTCAAAAATGTCTTGTTTTTGACAAGAATTTCTTTATTGTCTAACATCTTTTTCGAACTTATCAAAAACAATAAATTCAGTGAAATGACCTTTTAACAAATTTTTACATGGTATCTCTTTATCTTATCGGTTTTCTCTTATACATTGATTACGTTTGGAAAATGTCTTGTTTTTGACAAGAATTTCTTTATTGTTTAACATCTTTTTCGAACTTATCAAAAACAATAAATTTAGTGAAATGACCTCTTACCTAATTTAACATGACATCTTTACTGTGTCGGTTTTCTCTTACACATTGATTACGTTTGGAAATGAGATTCGATTTTGATCATCTTTGTGTGTATGTGTTTACACACAGCAATTTGAACAAGAATCACATGTCATGTGATTCTTGTCAAAAATCTAGATTCAGGGAAAGATTTTCAGGTCTCGGAAATGTGAAATTCGGATTCCCCGCATAAAATTACCCCAGAAGGATCAATTCCAAATGATGAGAAAAAATTTTTTTCGAAAAATTTCACGTTCACTGGGATAGTTACAAAGTTTCTTTTAAAAAATCAAAGTTAAAATAATCCATTTTCCAAGCTAGAAAAGAATTCAACATGCAGAAAAATGATCTCATGAGTGCAAATACTTATTGTCATGCCAAAAAAATATCTGCTCTAATCCGTAAAATTGCTCCAAAAGCGTCGAGGCCCCACACATCATCAGGCTTGCATAGAAGTTTTATTCATGCTCATTGAATGGAAAATTGGGCGTTGTTGTTGTGCCGTTCGCACACTCAAACTAGTTGCTGGCATTTAAACTCGATATAAAAAATATGTCTACCTTATGAATCTGTTATGTTTTTTTAAAATTTTATATATCGAGTTGTCTCATATGCTATTGAAACGAAAACCATGAATCAGGGGTCCTTTAAGTAATACCATCAAAAAAGATCGATTCTACGCATAAAAAAGAAGGTTATACGCACACTTTTGATATAGAAAGCCATTGTGATCGGGATTCGTGCACTGCCCCTTTAAAAAGAGGATTTTTTACCGGATTTTTCACGATTTTTTCACTGAATTATGCACGAAATTTTTAATCGGTTTTTCTCACAAATATAAAAATCAAATAAAATTTTATATTGGGCAATAAGAATGATCAAAATCAAATAGCGCCTTTAGGGGCCATCCAGATATTACCTTATGTGGGGAGGGGGTCAGCCCTCGTCACAAAAAGTTGATAACGCTAGTGCACTTTTGATCAAGTCGAAGGGGGGGGGGTCAGTCCTCTTAACAAAAAAGTTGATAACGCTAGTGCACTTTTGATAACGTTGGAGGGTCTAAAAATCCGAAAAATTGATAACGTAATATCTGGACAGTCCTATACAATGAGGAAAAAAGCTACGTATAAGTTTCGTAGGAAGTACTATTGCTTATAAAACAACAATGCCCACTAGATTACAAGCATTTTTCACTGTCCGGTATTCGGCGATTATCTAACGTAATTCTCGAGTTTGTTAGCAAACAAAGTAAGCAACAATGTTAGTTACATAGCGTAATAAAAAATTACCTATATAATATACAGTGTGAGTCACAAAAGTGCATCTTTGATGTCCGAAAAATTTTTTGGCACCGGAAAATTTTTCATTAAAAATGACCCAAATAGAGGTAATTTTATGCGGGAAGTCGATTGAGCACATTTTCTAAGCATGAAAAATTTATCTTGACCCTACTTCAGGAAATGGAATTGGTGTATTGACGCGAAAATCGAACATTTTTCTTTTTTCGCCCTACACCAACTCCATTCAAAAATCGAATTTTCGTAAACAAATCGAACCCTGAATCAGGATCAAGATCAGGATAATTTGTTATGCTTAGAAAATGTGCGCAATCGATTCCCCGCATAAAATTGTCCCCAGATGGATGCTTTACGAACGAAAATTGAAATTTTTTTCGATTTTCGCGTCAATACACCGAATCCATACCCTGAATCAGGGTCAAGGAAGCGTTTTCATGTTTCAGGAATGCGCGCAATCAATTCTTCGTATAAAATTATCTCTATATGGATCATTTTTAGTAAAAAAAATTTTCCGGTCCCAAAAAAATTTTTCGTGCCCAAATATCACAAAAATGCATTTTTTTTATTCACCCTGTAGTAGTTAAACTCTATTTTGAGAGCCCATCAGATTGAGTGAAGTAGATTTGTTGAAACCAGGAACAAAACTGACAAATAAAATTTCAAAAAAAAACTTGACATTACACTCACAACTTAAAATAATAGAAAATGAAGGCGACTTTCACGCGGCCAATGTTTTCTTCTTATAAATGTATTACGTGAATAAATTTGCGGCAATTTTTCGCGGACGCAATCAAAATACGTACTTACGCAATTTAAAAAAGTAGAACGTGAAAAATTAAACGAATTATTCCCCAAAATTCAGTAAATGAAACCAGTTCGTTTTACGTAAGAGGAACCATTTCGTTTTAATTTGGGCATTTTTAGGTTGAAAATTAATTTCGGATGAAAATGTCTGCGTAGGTATCCACAACAAGCACAATTATCAATGACGTCCAACACAAAAAAGGAATGATAAATGTGCACGAAAAAATTGAAAAAAATGAAAATTTTTGTGCAAAAAAAGTTGATTTTTTGAAGAAAAATTCTCACATATACTATACAGGGTGGGCCAAAAAAAAGTGGATTTTTGGGGGCCCGAAAATTTATTTTTCTAAGGGTAATTTTACGTGGGGAAACGATTGCGCGCATTTCCGAATCCTGAAAATGCTTTCCTGAACTTGATTCAGGGAAAAAATTAGGTTTTTGAAATTGTGAAATACGACGAATTTCGCTTCAAAAACTCTATTTTCCCTGAATCAGGGCCAGGGAAGCATTTTCAGGGTTCAGGAGTGCGCGCAATCGATTCCCCCGAATAAAATTACCCCTAGAGAGGTCATTTTTAGAACAATACAGATCCCAAAAAATTATAAAAATCCACTTTTTTGGCCTATCCAGTATAATTCAATATCCATGTTGTTCAATATTTATGTTATATATTGAAAAACATAGATATTTTGTTGGTTAATAATAAATAGAACAAGTGTGGTAAATCCGGATTAATTATTTTCTGACATGTTTACGTGAAAATTTTTCTATTTTGAATCCTTTTTGAAATTTTTTTTTCAAACATGGATACAACAAGCCGTGAGAGCTCAATTAAAATAACAACAAAAACACGAAATGGGAGCAAAATTTCGCGCTAGTGTCGCATGACCTATTTCTTAAAAAGGAGGTAAATTTTGCAGCAGCATCTCCGAAAAATTTTTTTTAAATTTTCACAAAAATGACTTTTATAGGGGTAATTTTATGCAAGAAATCGATTGCGCGCATTCCCAAAGCTTGAATATGTTCCTTGACCCTGATTCAGGGAAATAAGAGTGTGTATTGAAGCGAAAATATGAAAATTTTGGATTTTTCTTCAGAAAATCATCGTTCTAGGGGTTATTTTATGCGAAAATCGATTCTGCACATTCCCGATGCTCATAAAATGCGAGAAATCGATCGCATAAAATAACCCTTAGAACGATGATTTTCAGAAAAAATCCAAAATTTTCATATTTTCGCTTCAATACACACTCTTATTTCCCTGAATCAGGGTCAGGGAAGCATTTTCAAGGTTCGAAAATGTGCGCAATTGATTTCTCGCATAAAGTTATCCCTAGAAATGGCATTTTTGCAAAAATTCCAAAAATTTTTTTTTCGGAGATGCTGCTGCAAAATTTACCAATTAGCCTATTTTCGCTTCAATATACATGCCTCTTCCCTGAATCAGGTTCAGGTAAGTGTTTTCAAGGTTCGACAATGCGCACAATCGATTTCTCGCATAGAAAAACCCCGTATAGGGTTATTTGGGTGAACATTAAGAAATTTTTTGAAAAATCGCAAAATTCTCTTTTTTTTAATCACCCAGGACAAAAATTAACTAGAGCAAAAATGAACAAAAACCTGGTGCTACTAAGGACTAGCGAAAAAAAATAGAATTTTGGCCATTTTCGCTTCAATACAATACCCTGAATCTGGGTCAGGGAAGCATTTTCAAGGTTCGAAAATGTGCGCAGTCAATTTCTCGCATAAAGTTAGTGAGGTCATTTCCAAAGAAAAAAGTTAAAAAAATCACGTTAAGTGGACTCGTTAATCCTTAGTAATACTGAAACTTAAGTACTTAAATGATGTAAATTTACAAGCGTAGATTTGGGCT
Source organism: Acrobeloides nanus (assembly GCA_900406225.1). NCBI lineage: Eukaryota > Metazoa > Nematoda > Chromadorea > Rhabditida > Cephalobidae > Acrobeloides > Acrobeloides nanus. The sequence continues at coordinate 358 of OZJO01000868.1, read as the reverse complement.
TAGACTTAAGCCTAGGCTTAGGTCTAGACTTAAGGTTAGGCTTAGACTTAAGCCTAGGCTTGGGCTTAGGCCTAGACTTAAGGTTAGGCTTAGACTTAAGCTTAAACTTAAGCCTAAGCCTAGGCCTAAACTTAAGCCTAAGGTTCGGAAATATGCACAATCGATTTCCCGCATAAAGTCACCCCCAGAGAGGTCATTTCCAAAGAAAAAAGAAAATTTTTGTTGAAAAAAATTCACGTCTAGTGAGCCCGCTAAGCCTTAGTAGTACCAAAAATCTTCTTTTATGAAAATTCCTATGCGCTCAAAAATGGTGCAAAAATTAGCCTCAAGTGCAAATTGATCACTTCTCAGCCGCAGA
>OZJO01000865.1:53204-122643 GCA_900406225.1 Acrobeloides nanus | reverse complement strand
AAAACCCCCTAAAATGGCAAAAAAGAGTGTTTTTTGAGCCCAGATCATAAAAAATCGCTATTTTACCAAGTTTTTTTTGCCATTTTAGGGGTTAAAAAATTTTTTCGATGCCGGATTCGTGTTTTTCTGCTATTTTTACCCCTAGAAATGGTGTTTTTAGAAAAAAAATTTTTTTTGAAAAAATTCCCCCAAAATGACCATTTGTGCCACTTTTTTTGCACCACCCTGTAATATAATCTATAATATTTTATAGATTTCTGTATTGTCGAAGCTTCGTGGTGGTCGTAACGAGATCCAGGCGGAAATGGAAATTTGGCGCGAAGGTGACAGAGGCATAGATGGTGAGCCGATAAATCTCCAGAGCCAGATAGTATCGCATCAGGCTTTTGAAAGTTTCATTATGGAGAGAACTCATGCAAAAAATATTCAACGCCGAAGTAATCAGCCTCCACGTCGCCCGTTTTCGCCTATGCGAGAGGGAAGAGAATTCAATATCAAGGTAACAACTTAAGCAACAATTTATATATGTACAATAAAAATTTTTTAGGGCAAATTGCGAGATGCGCAGGGCAATAGCGAAAAAGTGCATGTTGTGGTAAGAACATTTTTTAAATGAATTACTAACTATTAATTTTAGTACACTGCCGCACACGGTTTTGAACTTGGACGACGTCTATAAACATTTATTTTTGACAGTAAATTATAAATTGTTTTTGATCGTTAATTTATTGTGTCACCCTTGTGGTATGAAATAAAATAAAAAAATTTATGCTTGATAAATTCAACGAAATATTAATGAAAACTAGTAACTCTGAAATTTTTTATTTTTAACTCTTCTACTTTTTCCATTATGTCCTAATTAGTCTATGGTTTATGATCTTCTGGGAACAAAATTTAGACCAAAAATAGTGGGTTTTTGGGGTAGGGCAGATTCTGGCGCAAGTGGGTGAGGTGAGGGTTATTGAAAAATAAGCTTAATTTTAGTCATTTTTATATTTATTTTATTAAATAGTTGGGTAAAATCTGTAAAAAGGTGGTGTTTTTTGAGAGGGGTGGGGTGGGTGCGCTAGAAATTGTTATTGTATACTACGGATAGAGAAGCGTTTTATATGCTTATTAACCAATTTCCAACCAGTTTTGACGATTTTCCACTTTTAGCCAAACTTTTGCGCGCAATTGCATTTTTAACAACACTATCAAGTGCACAATGTGCTTTATTTACTTTATCAAATTCTACACTTTTGAATTCGCTTTATAAAACTAAACTATAACCAATTTTGGTAAAATTTTATTCTCGACAAAATCAAACAAAATTCATAATTTATGATAATCTTGAGTTACAATCAAATTCGAGTTACATAACTCGAAACAAAAATATGTTTTCACACAAGCAATAAAAGTAAAATTAAATAAATAAATAAAACAAACATTAAATAAAACCTAATAAAAAATAAACGATAAGATATCAACAAATGACAAAATATCATAATTTTACAAATTCTTTAACAGTTCTTCATTTAACATGGCGGCTTGTTTCAGGAGATGTGCGACTATTTGATGCGCTGTTTGACGGTTATCACGATCAGTAGGCGATTCTTTGAGTCGAGAAATGAATGAATAGCAGATTGTGTCGATCGTATCGAATGGAGATTGGGTTTCAAGCTCGAGCAGTTTATTCGATTCTGGCTGTAGTGCTTTAGTTTCTGCATCGATCGGTTGTGGAGTTGGCGCCTTTTCTGCTGATGTATCCATAATTAAAGCATTTCCTTGTGCCATATCCAAATTTTGGATTTCTTCGTTTGGTGTCTTCACAATTTTGGTAGCTTCTGGTGGAGTTTCCGAAAGTTTGACTTCTTCCTGTGCTGATTCCAAATTTTTGCCGTCTTCCGTTGGCGTCTCCATAACTTCAACTGCTTTAATAGGTGTCTCCAAAATTTCGTCTATCATTGTTTCCAAAATTTGATTCTCGTTCTCCAATTCTGCTGCTTTTGAATCTTCTTGTTCACAAGTAAGAATTTCTGCAACATTTTCCTTATCCTCCAAAATTTTGGGAATCTCAGAATTTCTCTGGAGCATTTGTGGAAGCACTCGATCAAGGCTATTTGTGGTTCTTGCGGGGCTCTCCAAAAACTGTGACAATGCACTTCTAGCTCGTAGAATTTTCGGATTTTTGATCGGTAGTGTAGCAATTTCCTCTTCACTCAACTTTGCAAAGTCACCAATCGTCGTAATTTTTCTGGCCTTCAATAAATTATGTAAAGACAAGCTTCTAAAAATGGCAATAATTAGAAAGATATAAAAACCCAATGCCTACAATCCAGAAGCAGAAAGCTTAGAACAGATAGAAGAGATCGACTTGGTGCAATCCAATAGCTCAGGAAAGAAAGGTACATGGCTTGAGGAATTTTCAGATGTCGTAATAGGAAGACTTGAGGAGCTTGGTTCTGTAACTTCTGGGCGCTTGATAGAAGAGCTATTAGGAGTAAAAATGGCCTTCTGTGGTGATCTGATCTTTGTAGATTGTTGTGAATTCTAAAAATAGGATTTTTTAGATTGAGAAAAAAACTAAATTACTCACATTTTCAAGACAAAGATCGGAGCTATTGTGGATCAAGGGGGTCACCCCAGGGTCAAAAAATTGAAAACAATTTTTTAAATGACATATTTAGAGGTAATGTTATGGGAAAAATCGATTGCGCGCATTCCCGAAGCGTGAAAACCTTTGTTTGACCCTTAAAAATTGAGAAATACGTATTTTTATCCCATATTTTCACATTTATTGACTTTAAACTTTTCAAATTTTTTGCTGATTTTTAAAGGTCAAACAAAGGTTTTTACGCTTCAGGAATGCGCGCAATCGATTTTTCGCATAAAATTACCCCTAAAAATATGTCTCTTTTTTATAATTTTTTGATTTTTGACCCTGGGGTCACCCCCCCCCCGATCCACAATAGCTCCCAAAGATCTAAAGATTTTTAGGTCCAAAAAGTAGTGTATTCAATTTCGGGAGTTAAAATTTTATAGTCTCATTATTTTAGGCCACAGAAATTATGGTTGCTCACCTCAATAGTTGAACCCAACTCTTCAATTGTTGTCAAATTTCCAACCAATGTCTCAAAATGCACACGACGATTCTGAAAATTTTCCAATTTTGGCTGTTCCGTAAAATGGTCTCTCACTCTTTTCTCAGCTGTACTTGGCGAATCGAATTTCTTCAAAATTCCACTTGGAGTCCCTGCATGTACAGAACTACTCGAATTTGAATCCATTCTAGAAGGCGTCGAATGAGAATCAGTGGTAGACTGAGATTCGGTCAGCAGTTGCTCAGAAAATATCAACTGTGCTTCAGAACTTGATGGCTTCTCTTTCGACTCTGATATTGGTTCTTCGATCGGTTCTGTGCCAATTTTTGAACTCGAAATTTCAGTTACTACACTTGGTTGAGATGCGGTATTCGGATTCAAATTAACATTTTTGCCTGTATTATTGACTTCATCAATCGTTTCAAGTGTATCCGGGACAATTTCTGTAGATTCTTGCAGCCTGGAAAAATATTTTTTTAAATTTCAAAATTTCTATCATACATGTTTAGCTTCTTAACAACATTTGGTGTTACTAAATCATTCGTATCTAACACAAAAACAAAGTCCTGTCGTAATTTCTTGAGCTCTTCAAGACTTGGTGAGCTTTTTTCAACCGAGCTTTGACGATTCTCGCTAGCTGAAAAATTTCAAATTAGATACGCAAAAACTAAAAACTAACGTTTTCCTTTGCACAATTCTTCAATCTCATTCAACGAGCTTAATTTCTCATCATACAGTTTTGTATCAGCTCGTTTTTCTTCCTAAAAATTGCCATAACTATAAGAAATATAAAGTAAAAAGGCTCTAGGATAGTTCACACTGAAATAAAAACATTTCACAGCAACGGTTTTCTCCACTTTCCCGTGGTCAAAATCAGGGGGAAAAGGTGCCATCACCCACAGGATGATGATGGGTGATTCACCCAGAGGGTGATGGGTGAGTGAATTTTGGGTGCTATCACCCAGTGGGTGATGCCACCCACTGGGTGATGGGTGGGTGAATTTTGGGTGCTATCACCTATTTTTTCGCCCCTGGTCAAAATCAAAAAATTCCTTCATATTCGTGTTCCCCATGTCGAAAAATCCCTGTATACAAAAATCAGTCGATTTGGAAATTTTTACCCAAGAGTTAAAAAATCTAATCTTGAAAATTTTTTCCAAATCGGCTGATTTTTTATCCAGGGTTTTTCGACATGGGGAACATGATTATGAAGGAATTTTTTACTTTGACCACGGAAAAATGGAGAAAACCGTTCGCTGCGAAAAATTCGCTTTTTGCGAAATGTCACAGAGCCATTAAAAAGACCTCAAAAACAAGTTTTGTAGCAGATTTTCGTGAACGTCGCTGGCTAGTAGAAGGCTTTTGTTCGGAATTGGTTGCAACTTTAGGTGAATGCATAGCTGGTGTTTTAATAGCTGAACCCCTGCGCAAAGATCTTCTTATAGGAGATGCAACTTTTTTCTTTTCCTTAGAATTTTTTACACTTTCTGAATCAATAATCATAGCATCATCCTCCACTTTAGCATCCACTGGGGTCAAAAAGTTGACTAAAGTGGTAGATCCAGTTGCTTCAGTTACATTCGAAAATTGTGTGTCTTGAGAAAATTCCACTAGTGCACTAAAACAATTATTAGTATAATTTATATATTCTTAAATTTATCCCACTCATTTCACTAAAAAATGAATGGGGTAAATAAAGCCGTAACAACAAACGCCACACCTCTTTTTAATATTCTCTTCAAGAGAAGCCGTTACTGGGTCCACTTCAATGGAAGAACTCAAATTCGATTGAATTGTACAAGGCACTACATTAGATGAGGTATTTTCAAACCTTAAAATATGCAAATTAGAATCGATAACATATATTACTGCGTAGACTCCAGAACGTAATCCTCAGGAAGTTTTTTCGAAAGAGTTTGAGTTAAGTCTTCATCCAAGAAGGGTAAGTTGTCTCTAAATGAGTGATATTAATTCATAAAAATTCACTCATTAACATAAGACAACAAACAAAATCCTAACATATATATAGTCGATTTTATTATATTATGTCGTGGCCCTCGAGGCTGTAAATAAAGTTTAGTTTATATACAATAATTACTTTTTCTCAAACAATTTTTCCTTTTGGTGCTCTGTCAATCTTTGTTTTTTCTTCGAAGGCGGAGTTTTGACCGGTACATAATCTTGAGATTCATCCTCTTCAGAAAACTGCACCGTTGTTGCTCTTTTCCTCGGTTCTGATTTTGTCATTTGTTGATTTTTAGTTGATTTTATATTGTCTGGAGTAGATAAATTGGTGATTTTTCCAACAGAACCAAAGCTGGTTGATAATTTTGAAAAGCTGACAGGAGTTTTCGGAGTTAGCCATGGAGAGATAGTTTTTGGAACTGGAACCTGAAAAATTGTTAGTTTAGTGGTGAAAGTGTATGCCGACTAACCGAGTCTGAAGCCAAATCGTCTAAGTTTAAAGTTAGCGCACCAGGTTTTAATAAAGCAATAGAAATTCCAAGTCGGCTACCGTTTTCAACGAGGATCTTTCTGAAAAATCGGATTTAATAGAAGTTAAAAAAATTGGAATTTAATTATTTTTTGCCAATTTTAATTTTTAGCTATTTAGGACACCAAAAAATCATATCTTTTTCAGATTCAAAAAAATACACATTCATTACCTTAGCTCTTCAGAAATTTCCGAAATATTAGACTTTTCAAAAGTACACTTCCACAAATCCACGATAGGATTTCTAACTTTCGGTGCTACGTGCGCAAATCCAACAATAAATAATCTATTCATCTTTCCCAATAACTCATTATCGTATGGTCCATGATAGGAATTTTTCAACGCAAACATAATATGCTTTAACAATGTGCTGATCTAAAAAAACTGGTTTCACAATTTTTTCACAAACTTTTGCAATTTTTGGAAAATAGAATTACAGTATTGTCCCTGCCCAAACCGACCCAATGGTAAAAATTTTTGGCCTCCTTCGTCGCTAAATCCTAGACGCCCCTGCCCATGTATGGTTCTTTGCCTGTATACTTACATCATTAACATGATTTCTCACCAAACTATTAAAATTCTTATCGTTTGACATCTCCAAAATTGAGGCTAGTGGATCGACCATGAGATCAATTATTGCCAAAATAATAGATGGATTCTTAAACTCTTCAAGAGTGAAATAATGAAAGATAGCGTCCATGCTTCGGATGGTATTCAAAGCAGCACATGTAATTCGGCTTAAGGACATCAAAAGTTGAGTGATTTGACGCTAAACAAACTGTTTGCTTAAAAAAATTTTTATCATATTGTTTGAACTTATAGAAATTTTCAGCACTTTTATACACTTTTGTTTTTTAACTCTTACATCAGTGCTAGCCAAAGTCGAAGCCTCAAAAACTGTAATTGCAAAAGTCCTCAGTCCAGCCAAAAGCGGTCTCATCTTTTCTGGCATTGCTTTTAAAGGAGAAAGTGATAGAACCGGTTCCATATTATTGGCATTCTTTATCACTTCAGAAAATGGAAAAGTTTCAACAATATGATAAAGGTATTCCGAAGCCAATGAGAGCAAATTCGAGTCCTAAAAAGTTGGCATTTTAAACTTGCATAACTGAGTAATTCTTACCTTTTTACACAGCTCCAAAATTTGCATGCTTTCCAGATTTCTTATAATCTCCAAGCCGGCAGATGTAAAATCTTTTTCGGGCATTTTTGAGATCAGATGCTGGGTTACAGTAAATAGTGGTTTCAAATTTCGGACGTTCTATAAGGAAATTAAAAAATTGAAGAGAAAACTTACCAAATCAATTTGGTTAGATTTTTTGACAATGTATATTGGCAGCAAGAGAACATAATTAATAGTCGATAAATCATCTTCTAAGAAGTCAGCATTGGTTAAAGAACCCTAAAAAATTGTTTTAAAAAAGTATAGGAGTCTAAAAATATAAACGCAATTTTTAGAGCTATACAGTTTTAGATATAAAATACAAATTTTTTTAATTCAAAAAATCTAGTGTATTCTTAAAGATTTGAACAAATATAGTACAGGGTGTTCCAAAAAAAAAAACCGCCATTTTAGTCATTTTTTAGCNAATACAAATTTTTTTAATTCAAAAAATCTAGTGTATTCTTAAAGATTTGAACAAATATAGTACAGGGTGTTCCAAAAAAAAAATCCTCATTTGGCCATTTTTTGGCAAAAATTTTTTCTTCCAAAATGACTCATTAGGGGTATTTTTATGATGAAAATAGATTGCGACCATCGAAACCCCTTGAAAATGCCTTTCAAACCATGAAATATCCAATTTTCATATTTTCAAATAGGAATTCCTATTGAAAATAACTTAAAAAACACGAAAATCTTATATTTCATGGTCTGGGAGGTGTTTTCAGGATTTTTCGAAGCGCGCAATCGATTTCTCGCATAAAAGTACCCCTGAGTCATTTTGGAGAAAAAATTTTTCGTCAAAAATTACCAGATGACGGTTTTTTTAACACTCTGTACATCCATTTTTGGGATAACTTACATTTTTCAATAAAGTATGCATCAAATTTGAAATCCGTATCCAAATAATAGAAAATATCTCATCGTCTACTTTATCATCCTTCAACAGCAATTTTACCAACTCCACAAATTTTGTAATCCTTTTCAAAATCACCAAGTCACTAGCCGAATGCTTCAAGTTGTTCAGAATAGCCAAAATGAGAGTCTGGGTGCTAAAAATCCATTAAGAAACAAATATACAAATTTCTAATTGCTTACCAATCGGTATCAAGATTTTTCTCTTGTTCAACTGCTTTTTGATAAAGAACTTGAGTAATACTGCACAAACTAAACTCTTCAGGCAAGTTTTGATGAGTAAATATTTTTTCATCAACCAGAGTTTTTATCACACTCTAAAAATTGAATATAACCTCAACAAAATATTAAATGCATACATAGACAAAAGAAGGTTCGTGCTGAGTTTCTTTAACCCAAGTTTGTAGCTGAGACGTAGCGAATTGAAGATGAGCTGTTCTATTTTCAATTTCTGTTAAAGTATTAANCTCAATAAAATATTAAATGCATACATAGACAAAAGAAGGTTCGTGCTGAGTTTCTTTAACCCAAGTTTGTAGCTGAGACGTAGCGAATTGAAGATGAGCTGTTCTATTTTCAATTTCTGTTAAAGTATTAATCCAAGAAAAGAGTTTACACCATAAAATTCCCAAGTCGACAAGGCGAATGTCTTAATAAATGGATTAACAAAAATATGAGCATACAAAAATTACCATCAAACTTAGCGTGCATAGAATACCATCGTATACACTGGCCGATATAAACACTGTGATGCAGAATATTCTGAGGATGTGAGAATAAAGAAACGTCGCTAAGTGAAGTAATTTTTGTGGGTACTAAAATAAGCAAATGAAGTTTAGTACAAAAAATGGCAGTAAAATCAGAACATATATATTTTTTATACCCATACAGTGACGTAGCCACAGGGGGGTACCAGTACCCCCCCTTTAAGGGCTTGGTACTCCCCTTAAAAAATTTCTGGCTACGTCACTGTACCCATACATGATGATCTAAAAGAGCCAAAAATAGTAGAAACTAGTGAAATAACAAACGAGAAGATTAGATAGAAAATATAGGGTGCGGAAAAAGTTCGGGCGCGTTAATATTGACCGAAAAACTTGCATAAGAAATGGTATTTATGGTCAAATTAAAGATCTATAAAGTTGTTCCCTGTACATACAAATTGCTTATGCAAGTTTTTCGATAAATATTAACGCGCCCGAACTTTTTCGCATCCTCTATACACAGCAAAATAACTCGAAATATTCACCTCCAGAAATTCCCTTTCCATCAGATAGAACACATTTTAGCAAATCGAAGAAATTGTCTAACACTTCTTTTGTAATCGCTCTTTTTGGCAATTCCATAAGAACAAAAGGGATTTTTCTCAACTTTTCATTCAACACAAATATCGGTGATGACGTCCCCGTAAAAGGCACATTAACAGTAGATAATATAACATCGGTTCCAGATCCTTCAGCCAAAAATGCAGGAGAACCACCAACACACAATTTAATTAGTCCAAACACAACTTCATCGAATAATAATGGTAGTTTTTGATGGAGGCTTCGGCAAACATGCCACCAGGTTTCAAAAACCATAGGAAATAATTCGGAAAATTTCAGATACATCAGAGGCTTTAAAATTAGATCTAATCGTCTGGAAGCGGATTGGTCTTAAAAACATGAGTTAACTTCAAAAAAAGACAAGTTACCATTAGCAAACGTAACAGCCGACCAATTTGGATCCTTAGAAAATACATCAACCCAAATCTTCCAGATTACAAACGATTGTTCTTTGATTCTGATATTTTTGGACTTGAAGCCAAGTTTTGGCACCTCACAAAGTTTGTTAACAATTTCACGAGATTGGAGGATATTCTAAAAGGAAACAAAATAAGTTCATTCAAAGCACAAAAACCTCAGATAAGAGCTTCACTACAATTCCATAAACAGTCAAACTTCTAACGGCCTGTTTCTCATCGGATGAATCTTCAAAAGCCTTGGAAACTTCTTTTATAAACTTGTCGAGCTTTTTCTCAATTACATCACGGACCTTAAAACTAGTATAATTCAGTTCATCTTAAATTTGAGACATTAAACTGAACCAAATTTGTTCAGTTTACCTCTTTTAACAAAAGTACAATGGAAAAAGAAACTGAACACACCTCTTTTCCCAGCTTCAATTCATATTTCTTGGTCAGTTCCAAAAACGGATAAAAGCAATATTTATCAATATTCATATTTCCAACTAGTAAACAATCTGATAAAACCGGAAGCACCCAATCCGTATTGCTTTCGAAGTTTTGAATTAAAGTTTGATCGTCAACGCTAAAAACAATTATTAAAAAAACAAAACAAAAAATACCTAAAAGCGTTTTCATAGATTCGAATACGATTCTCATCGGTAGATTTAGGAAGCTTGGATAATAAAGTTGAAAGATCTTTCATTTGTAAATTAAAAGCTATAAATAATTTAGTAACAGTATAGTATAGCACCTTGTGACTAGACACATGGATCCTATTCCATTTGAAAGATCTCACAGAGTAGTATCCAAAAGCATCAAGTTCGAAGGCGGAAACGCATTTTTAGATAAGTTTGGGGGGTTTTAAAGTTCTCATAATGGTTAAGTTTCTCACGATAGACATTTTAAATCTGTTTGGGCCTTTTTTCATTCAATTTCTGAGATCACGATTTTATTGAAAACCAGGGTTGTGGAGACGCATGCAAATTGTCTCGACAGCAAACAATCGTTTCGAGCGAAACAGGCACGAACAATAAGGGCCTCACTATGGAAGCATCAATTGTATCAGGGGTAAAAGTTCAGGGACAGACCGACAAAAATTCGGGGACACTACCCCTGTCGGATTTTACGTTTTTTATATTGAAAACACCGAAAAACGCAAAATCCGACAGTGGTAGTGTCCCAGAATTTTTGTCGGTTGTCCCTGAACTTTTGTCGGGTGTCCCCGACCTTTTTGTCGGTATGTCCCCGAACTTTTGCCCCCCCCCCCCCGATGAGCACTAATTGCACTCTCGGCGCCGAGACGGTCTTATTTTTCAGGGTCAACGAACTTAAGAATGTGACCCCATCCGAATTATAGCTCAACAAAAGATAAATAAAATTGCAGACTACATTTTGTCATATCGTTTTTGTCTTGAAATTGTTTTTTTCGAGACGCAACTGTTTTTGTTCAAAATGATTGTTCCAGTGTAAAACCAGATTGTAAGAAATTTCGTCCTTTGCACGGGGTCTGGACCCTCGCACAGGGGTAAAAAATCATGATTTAACCCCCCGCGTAGGGGTAAATAATTCAAGTTTTTTAGGGGAAAATGCATGTTTTGAACCCTGGGGGCCCTGGGTCGCGGTTTTTTACGGTCCTAAAAAGATGGACCGGGGCGTAAAAAATCGCGGCCTTACTACAATGGCAAGTTTCATTTTTAAACAAAATTGTCATTTTATGAACATTTTCAGCATTAAAACACATTTTTCAAAAATTTTGCGCCTACTTTTTTGCTTTAACGCAAGAAAAAATCAACAAAAATGGTAAATTTTTGATAAAAATGGGCCGTATAAGGGCCGGATCGAGGCCGCAATTTTTATGGCCTCAAAAATGGGCCGGGCCGTAAAAAACCATGACCCTTTAGCACCCCTCGTCGAGACACGTTCTTGTCTCGACAGCGAAGAACTGTCTCGAGCGAAAAAAGTTACAGAAACCGCTTGTTACGACCTGTCAGGATTTCAAAAATGGGGGAGGGGGAAATCATAAACAACTTGTTTTAATTTCTATGAAAAAATTGAATTTTTAAAGTTAAAATTAATCAAAATTACTTAAAAATTAGTGCAAAAAGGCCGTAACGAGGGGCCTAGTGCCGCTCGGAGCTACTCTCTTAGAATTCGCGACCGCTGGAGGCGTTCTTCCCCCATTATTTTGGAAAGAATCAGAAAACAGAGTTTGTCTGCTCATTTTTCGCGCGCTTTTGTTATTGTTTCGAAAGAAAATTCGCTCTTAAATTTAAACTTCGAGCCAATTTATGTTTTCTTGTCAATTTTCAAACAGTACCGCCAAAATCCAAAAAAAATCTATTCGTTGAAATTTTTTCAGTTGTTTGCAAATTTTATTTTCTCAAAGGAATTCTGGCCAGTGGTTTAGCTAGGAGAGGCCCAAAGTCGCCTTCGAATATTTCTGTCAAATATCGAAAAAATCCCCTTGGTCCTCTTTATGTTTTGCGCAATTTTAACAAAATCAATGGTCCTAACAAAAATTGAATTTTTGAAAAAAAAAACGAACTTTTTCTGCAATGATATCAAACAAAATTGTGATAATGTTTTATTTTTTTCATACGTTTTATGATTCTTTAACGTTCGTTTTATAGAAATGCTTTCTGGTNAAAAAAAAACGAACTTTTTCTGCAATGATATCAAACAAAATTGTGATAATGTTTTATTTTTTTCATACGTTTTATGATTCTTTAACGTTCGTTTTATAGAAATGCTTTCTGGTTCGCCTTCAAAAAATTATCAAGAAAACTGGGGTCAAAATTTATTGGATCGAGATCGTAGTAGCACAAGTAATTGGTATTCATCTGGTCAACCAAGGACTATAATTCGTGATGAAGATTCTTCATATCCTTATTCTAGAGAATTGAGGTAACAATATTTGGTTCTATTTGTGATTTAATCAACACAATTTAGCGACCGTCCTAACCTTCCATCTCAATTACAACGTCGACCTACATTTCATGGTGAATCTTTGAGTCGTCGACCTTATGGCATGTCTGATGGCTTTAGCGTGGCTAGGCAAGCATCGCCGATGGAACAAGAATCTGCTATGAATGCTGACAAGCAATTTGCACCAACTTTCCTGTTTGGTAGTCGTCCTCAAAAGCGGCGAAGTATGGTTTTGGGTCCAATTGGTGTTGGCTCGAATTTATCTCCAGCTGGCATTTTGAAGAATCGTGAAGATGCTATTCCAAGTCCTGGTACGAAAAGTGTGCATTGGTCGCCTGCTTTAGTGCGATCCAGAACTATTTCTTCACATGATGCTCCTCAAGAAATAGAAATACATTCTGGAAGCTCGCAAGAATCCGATCAGGAAATTTTCTCCGATGGACCTCCAAGACGTTCCTTGGTGAACAAAGAGCCACCNCTTTAGTGCGATCCAGAACTATTTCTTCACATGATGCTCCTCAAGAAATAGAAATACATTCTGGAAGCTCGCAAGAATCCGATCAGGAAATTTTCTCCGATGGACCTCCAAGACGTTCCTTGGTGAACAAAGAGCCACCTGCAAAAATCTCTCGGCTTCAAGCAGATTCCACTGTTGAAGATAGCACTCGTGCGTCGCTCAACTTTTCGTTAAATGGCTCGGTTTTTGAAACGACATCTGCTTCGCCTGAGTTGGCAAATGGGCATACATCAAAGGATTTTTGGCTTACGGTTTTTGGGTTTCCACGTGACAATGTCCAAGATGTGATGAATTTGTTTGCTCGGCATGGAAATATTGTTGCTCATAAAGTAGGTCCATGATAGCAGTGAAGTGCCCAGAATTTTGATTTTTTGGTTTTGAGGGGAGCCGCTTAGGTAAAAACCTCATTTTTCTAAAGAAATTTGACCAAAAATGCCATTTTTCTGAAGAAATTTTCTGTTTTTTGAGTCGGCATGGTCCCCTGGCTCCCGCTGGATCGCCACTGCACGACAGGTTTCCCAGATGGATTTTTAAAATTTAAGTTTCTTTTTAGTTAAATTACTTAAATTTAAGTAAATCTGAGAAATCTGGTCTTACGAGCAAGTTAGAAATTGTATATAGAAATGAAATTTTTTGCAGGAAAAAGTCAAACCATACTTTTACCGTTTTTATAGAAATTTTATTTTTTTACATAGGCTTTGTGCCCAATCAATTAATTCTATTTGATTTGGATTGTAAATTTTGATTTTTAAGATCCCCGCTGAAGGAAATTGGGTGCATATTAGATATTCGTCGTTGGTTCATGTCAAACAAGCTTTGAGTAGAAATGCGCAAACTTACAATGGGATTATGTTAGGTGTGGTATCGTGTACTGATAAGGTGAGTCAAAGTTTGGCTTAAGCAACTATTTCGATCTCAAAATGAAACAATGACAGAAAATATTTTTTGTTCAAAATAGAATTTTGGAGAAGAAATTAGTCTAAAATCGACTAAGATTTTTAAAAATTAATTCATAATCATTTTCAGGAATTGGCCGAACATGATGGTAGCGCTAGGATGGATGTGAATACCTCTGTGATTTCAGCGAAAACTAGCAGCAATAATGGTGGTGCTATTGACAGCTCTTTTGTGACAAATATGGCAACTCGTCAGATTCCATCGGTCTCAAGTAGTAACTCTACAGATAGTCCTGCAAAGTAGGATTTTAAAGGATAATGTGTGAATAAAGTACAGAAATTTGAGCTAAAAATTGAGAAAATTGATTTTTAAAAATAAAAATACGCACTTGATTTTTTTTAATACAGTGTGATCAGAAATTTTTTTGGTGAGAAAATTATTTTTTCTCTATGTGTACTTTTTTGCTTATGCTCATTCTTCTTGCACCCCAAATGCCGATTGTTTCAGAAATTGGTGACCAACTCGGTCAAATCGCATCTGTTTTCTATAATTTCTTTTTTTTAATTTCTGTAGCGCTCATCATGACGCATTCAAACGCTACAGAAATTATCGAAAACGGATGCGATTTGATCGAGTTGGTCACTAATTTCTGAAAAAATCGGCATTTAGGGGTGCAGGAAAAAATAGGCAAAAAATACGCATCAAGGAAAAATAATTTTCGCACCAAAAATTTCCCAATCTCTGTATATACTGGCAAAAAATTACATCAAAAACGCAGTACTGGAGCCGAGATAAGGATGAAAAGTTTCCAAACTTTTTGCTCATCCTGTAAAAACAATATTTACATGTTCAATATGATGGGTTCAATCAGTGTTTTAATGACGTCATTTTTTAAGATTGACAATGACATCGTGACATTGACATTTGGCGTCAATGTCAACCTCTTGACTTGACGTCAATGTCATTTTGTGAATGACGTCATTGTCAATGTCAACGTTTTTTAACAAGAGATATTTTCACTAAGTTTTTTCTCTTTGATAAGTTCGAAAAGAAAGTCAGACACAAAGAAATTTATTTATTTTAATTTCTTTGTGTTTGACTTTCTTTTCGAACTTATCAAAGAGAAAAAACTTAGTGAAAATATCTCTTGTTAAAAAACGTTGACATTGACGTCATGAAAACACTGGGTTCAATAACGTAAAACTTCAGAATTTTACCAATTCATCTAAATTTTAGCCGCTCTCGATTGTCCACTTCATTGCGTGCTGGAATGCGACCTTTAAACGCTAGCTTGATATCGGATAACCTCAATATTAGTGTAAGCCAAATTTTTTATTTTTTACATTATGCAAATTTTCAGCTTGAACAACAACCAACTGCAAGAAAATCCGATACTTTGATTGGCAAGCTGTGGAATTTCGTTGCTCAAACTTAAGCACTATATAAAGTATTGTGCTAACATATGTTTCTGTCTTATGTTGTTATTCTTTTCAAATATGGACTTGTATTTTTTGAATTTAAGTGATTTTATTTATTTTGGGTTTTAGAATAAATTTTGTTCGAGATGCTCAATTGGACAATGGCCACTTTTCGAGTGTTTAAAATCACCATTTTAACTTTTATAAAATAAAAATTGTAGATCTTTCACATAAGACTTAGAATTGACTCCAAAAATTGACTTCAAAAATTCGATTACAATGGAAAAATTAGGCTAAAAATGACCTTTAACAATATTTTTGTAAAAATTTTTTGCTTTTTTGAAAGATCTAATCTACAATTTTTATTTTTTGAAAATTTTATAAGTCTTAAAAATGGTTATTTTAAGCGCTCGAAAAATGGTCATTTTTATGTCATTGGAACACCCCTATATTACATTAAAAATAGGGTCTTCATTAGGAAAATTTTTATGCGATTGGGAACAATCATTTCATAAGCAGAAAAATTTAGGGGTAATTTATGGATTTTCCTCATTTTTTCAATGAATTTTTGGAATGGGGGTACATAATTACCCCCGCCTACGGCACTGGGGGACAACCCTTTAAATACGGGCGTGTTTACAGCAGTCAGTAACAATAGAATTTATTAATGTCCTAATTTATTTTATACATTGAAAACATGAAAAAATACCCGACAACATAATTACTATGTGAACAGATAAAATTCAATAAAATCAAATAAAACACATTTCCTGAGTCAAATACAAACAAAAAACGGTACTAGTTCGGATTAATAGACTTTTGCAAAAAATTTATTTTTTGAAAATGACACTTTCTAGGGTAGTTTTATGTAGAGAATTCAAAAATCGCATTTTTGAAATGCTAGAACGCTTCTCTGAATTAGAAAAATGCATCGAAAATGCCGGTGGGATAAGGATTTTGCTTATTTATGATATGGTAGGAAAAAGAACAAGAAACTTCCTTATCCTACCAG
Source organism: Acrobeloides nanus (assembly GCA_900406225.1). Taxonomy (NCBI): domain Eukaryota; kingdom Metazoa; phylum Nematoda; class Chromadorea; order Rhabditida; family Cephalobidae; genus Acrobeloides; species Acrobeloides nanus. The sequence goes on along the minus strand of OZJO01000865.1, from coordinate 106,494 downwards.
CATTTTCGATGCACTTTTATGAATCAGAGAAGCATTTTAAAAATGTGATTTTTGAATTCTCCGCATAAAATTACTCTAGAAAATGTCATTTTCAAAAGTTATTCCTCTAATCCGTACTAGTACTCAAAAAACTATTAAGTTTATTAGATATCATTCAATTTCAGGAAGTTCAAAAGGAATAGGATAGTTCTTATCCACGACATGAGCAATTCGATAGGCCAAATGTAAGGCATTCTCATCAGTGTCGGCTTCTGCATAGATTCGTACAATGGGTTCAGTCCCAGAGGGTCTAAAAATAAGAGGGTACTAGTTTATAAGGGGTCATCCAGTAAGTAACGTAATCAAGGGGGTGTGTAAATTTGATTTTTTTGATTTCGTAACCATGTCACGTGATCGAAGAGGGTACATGTGTTCTTTACATATAGAAAGTCTGAGTAGCTCTTTTGTTCCGAACTAGTAAACAAAATTTTATATCATCTTGATTTTTAATCTATTTTTCACGTACCTAACAAAAGCTCTAGCTCCATGAAATTTGGAGACCCATACATCAATTTCCTTTTGCATAACTTCAGGTTTAATTAGCCGTGTCTCATCAGGCGTCGTTTGAAAAATGCTTCGATCGCGGAATGGAATTTTCAGCTGTGCACTGGGAACATCGGTATAGATTTTACTCGCCCAATCTCCTATGGACCAGTCAAAATAACGAAGAATTGCTTCGACAGCAAACAGATCCGCAATGCCATCCCCGACAATGTCGTTGATAATCTGGGAAAATAGACGAAGCATAATTTTTGGTTCTGGATCTGCTGGAGTTCTAAAAAAGCTACATGAAAGTAAAAAGTGATTTTTGGGCAATGTGAGAAAAGATATTTTTGTGAAAAATCAAGAAGTATACTCTTTAACAAAATCCCAAAATTTTTCACTAAATGTGACAGTTCCATGGCCATTCGCCTCAAAATAAATTCCAATGTCGTAGGTCTCTGATTTTGGGTGCAGATTTTTCACGCCGGTTGCAACTATAGCTGGTTCGATGCCCTGAAAATGTGATGTTCGACATTTATATAACCGTAGTGTATTATAGGGGGGAGGGGGGGGGGAAAGAAACGGGACTTTGGTCCAAAAGTAACAGGACTTTGTTTGAATTTTTTATATTGCATGGGTTTTCAAGTACGATATTTGAAAGTAAACGCATTCGGTACATGAAAATCCATGCAATATAAAAAATTCAAACAAATTCCCGTTATTTTGAACCAGAATCCCGTTACTTATGGACCAAATTCCCGTTACTTTTAAACTAAAGTTCCGTTTCTTTTGGACCCTCCCCCTATACAACTTCAAAAATTCGCATACCAAAGAACGAAAATAACGAGAAGAATTCCCATTTGCATAAGCCGTTTGAACCACACCAATACTCAGATCTTTGGCACCCAACAACTCAAGCTGCTAAAATCCGTGATTGAATTTTACAATGGATCGAAAAAATCGTACCTTAATCAAAAATTTCGCATATAAAGCGGCTATTTGATCACCGTCCAATAAAATGAATACTCCATTGTTGTTTGAATAAAAATAGACCAACCGATCGGCATCACCATCAAGTGCTGCACATCGCGTTTCTGATGGAACATTTTTAAAGCCACGTGGAAAAGTGCGCCACAACTTTACGAAATCTGCACCGCACTAAAAATTGAATGTTTTAGTGGCAAAAATGAGTTAGAAAATGGCTAGAATATAACTAAAAATAAATCGTTTGAGCAATAAGCTAGCCATTTCCTAACTCATTTTTGCCCCAAGGTGCAGTAATGGTCTGAACTGAAAAAATAGTTCGGTTTCGGTCGCACCCTTTTTTGCAGTCGGTTCAACCAAAAAATTTTGCGGTCCCTGTTCCACGTCTAAAATTTTTTCGCTTTAAATATTGATTTTATTAATTCTTAACGTTTAAGCAAAAAAAGTGCCGCATGCGCGAAACTTTTTGGAAAATTGTCATTTTTAAACTGAAAATAATGATTTTTGGCGAAAAAATGAATTTTGAAGATCTTTAAAAAAAATTTTTGCGAATCCGGTCCACATCATAAACCGCAAACAGGCCATCACTGCCAAGGAGTCAAATTGTACATCACGATTCAAATATTCGTTAGCGGCCGCATCTTTGGCATCATTTTTAAGAGTTATATTCATAGGGAAATTTTTCTGCTCTGGGTGATTCAAATATTCCAAGACCCAGAGAGCACCAACACCATTAGCACAATCGACTATTAAAGAAGGCTTATAGTTTTCAAGCTGTTTCGATGGACATCGCTGAAAGAAACCAAAAATTTAGGCAAGAATTTTTTCCAACACCACCTTAATAAACTCAAAAAACGCATCAGTAGTCTTTCTCACAGGTGCCAAACGATCAAAAGAAAGATTTGGCTTGTTCGTAGCATAGACAATGTAGTGCAATTGAGGTGTCGTAAAATTCACAAATTCATTCACTTTCAAGACGCGGCCAAATTCAGCTCCTCGAGCAACAGCACGCATCAACCAAGGCGATGAATCTCTCGTGTCTGAACCAATAAAAATTTTTGCATTGTCAGGAATAGTTTCTGTTTTAAGACCGGTCTTTTCCATAATAGACTTTTCTGTAGAGGAAGCAAGCTCCTCAAATTCCGTATCATTAGCATTAACTAGTTCGGTAGCTAGATGTTCCCAATCGTTTTCTAGCATATGCCCAGTTGGTTCGATAATTTTGACGCCATTGTCACCAGTGGGGTTGTGCGAAGCGGTTACCATAACACCCACAACTTGATTTAAGGATCTTAAAATGAAAGATTATTTTAAAAAATTTCTAAAGGGAGAATAGACAACAAAGACATCAAAATTTTAAAACAATTCTGAATTTATAAAACGTAGGCATGATTGGGGACTAAAACTCGAAAAATTATAATGGTGGACCATAATGTAAAAATTTTTCGCGCATTCGGCGCGACATGGTGGCTTCAGCCCCTTGCTACGCTACTGAATATAGGTAAAATAAGGTAAAAATTAGCAGTTTATAAAAAAGAAAATTTTAACTCTATACCTAGCTCTCAAAGAAGCCAAAAATCCGATGCGAAACGCAATGAAAGTCATCTCTTCATTAGGATAACGAAATCCAGCTGTTCCATAACGGAATTTCTTATCTTGCAGGACTGGACAAAAATTTCCATTGAAATTAACATTTCCTGCACGTGTAAAATTTTCCGCTACTTTTTTTGAACCCATTTCGAGTTGTTCTAGCATTGAGGAAACTAAAATTCTATGTACAAAAATGAGAAAAATGTTTTTAGCCAAAAAAATTTGCAAAATCTCAAAAAGAAGACAATGTGACAAAATGCCAAAATTGACACGTTTAAATGTTTAAAACGAACTTTTATAGAAAACCGAGCTTTGGGTGTCACAAAAATTTTGTAAGCATACTTATTTTGATAATGAATTTGATCGATTTTTAGAAAGATTCGCTCAAAATCTCTTTTACCAAAGTTGTAGAGCTTGATTTCTTCTACAATTTTCTTAAAGGTTACTTTTGATGAAAATCGATAGAAAAACGAAAAAATCGCACGAAAAAGTGATAACCCTTAAAAAATTTTGTGACATAAAGCTCTGTTTTCTTAAAAAAGATGTTTTAAAAAAGAAATTTTTAGAAATGGAAATAAAAAATGTTCTTATTTTGAAGATAAGGAAATAGAATCAAAAGATCATTTTCGCAAAATCATAAGATCATTTTCACAAAATAGAGTACCGAGAAAATTTTTTGCGGCGGCCCATAGATTAAAATGATTCAGGCAACGTTGCCTGATTCATTAAAAATCTGATTATTGAAAATTAATCAAATATTACAAAATAATAAATAATTATGACGTGTCCAAACACCCTTTAAATTGGTCCGCTCTCACGAACGAGTACCAAAATCAGTTTGATCCGCCATGTTTTGGTAAAAATTACAACTTAGAAGATAACACAAGTTTATGAAAATGTGATAAATTAAAAAACTAATGAATGCAAATTTGCTAAAATTTTATTTTGGGTAAAAAATTGCAACACGTTAATTTTTAAAAATGCAAGCTTTCAGAAATCCTACCTGGTTTCACGTGAACTAGCCAAAAAACGAGTTTTGTTAAGATTAATAGGTCACAGCACAAAAATTTATTCATTATGGGGGACAGCTAAACTGGTCGTAATAATTTTTCGAAGCACAGATGTTGGTATAATGAGAAAAATGGAGTAGTTAGTTTATTCAAAAAGAAAGGGGTTGTTCATTTTGATGAGTTGATCTTTCTGCTGGTCTCGTAAAGAAATTAAATGAACTTTAGAGAAGTATTGAAAAATTCGGCGAATGAAAAACAAAAAAGAAAGATGATGTTATTACATGTGAGAATTTTAACGTAATTGAGAACTTTTTTGTGGAAATTTACATCTAATTATAAATAAACTAGCCCGAATCCGCATCTGTTGGTGCGAATTAGGGCACTACTGTTCTACATTCCAAGTTTCAAAACTCCACTTTCCATCCTCACATACACAAAGCATTCAAACAACACATAGACACCAACAAACCACGGATTCCCTGGTGAAAAGTCTTTTGCCCCTTTATTATTCTACTCTAGAGTAAAATCTCGGGGAGTACCGCTCTGAGTCACAATTTACTCTAGAGTAAAACGCTAGGGAGTGCTGCTCAGAGTCATGCTCGGAGAAACCGCGAGCGCGTTAGCGCTCGGCCCCGGTACTTTCTTGAAAAGTCTCAGGCGATAAAGTTGGAAAGTTCGAGCCGGACTCCGGTTTATATATTTTTGGAGAGTACTAGACTAGTGAATAAAGAAAAGTCTATTGAGATCGAGTCCAAATCAACGTGGTTTTGGAGATATGCAAATTTTTATCTTTTAGGTACACCCAATGGTTTTACTGTAATAAATCTATAGGAATTGACTTTGCATATAATTTTGGTGGCATCTGAATAGGCAGCTCGGGAGCTCTCTTTCTGTATATAAACTTTGACCGGAACATACTTACGACTTTGTCTCCAGTTAAGTGATTTTTACGGGGGTCGGCTTCTGAAGGAAGTACCGCTAGAGGCTTCGGCTGAGCTTAGGTTTTATTTTATAAATTTTGATCATTCGATAGGATATATTTTTAGTCTTAGTTGAAGAAAAAATCAGAGCGCCCAAAAATAGTTTGCCCACTATGTTCAAAATGAATGTTTTTGATGAAAAATGACGATAAATTTTTTCTGACAGTAAAAATTCGACCACGAGGGTCGTTTCTACCTGAAATTTTATTGAGAACAACTTTCTAGAACATCACTTTCCAGAAAAATCATTTAGGAGGGTCAAAAGTTCGATTTTTGATTAAAAAATCGAGAAAACTCGCATAAAATGGCATTAACTTTTTTCTTAACAGTCAAAATTCGAAAATGATGGGTCTTTTCAACCCAAAATTTTACGAGTAACTACTTTGTAGAAATAGTTACTCATCATTTCCCCCAGAAAATTTATTTATTTGGGTCAAAACTTCGATACTTGACCAAAAATCGTGAAAATATCAGAAAATGGTCATAATTTTTCAACCTTTACAAAGTTATCAAATGACAAATGAGCATATATAGTATGGACAAAAATAGAAAAGCAAAATTTTATATTTCAAAATTAGATAAATATAAAAAGTAGAGGATTAAATCTTATTTAAAAATATTATGGATATTTGAAGAAAAAAACACGAAAATCGAAAAATTTCAAGCTCGACAAAATCCAAAATCTTGAATAAAAACCTTCTAAAATCACCACAAACAACTTTATTTCTGACCACCACCCTCCAAACCTTCACCATAATTCTGCATGACACTATCACGGTCACCACAACCAACATACTATAAGAGATTTTTGAAACCTTCAAATCAAACAATAAAAATTTTAATTATGCAGTGCACGTATCATAGATTATGACCTCCAGCATGATTATTTAAATATTTTATGGGACATAAAAAAAGCTCCAAGAAAGAACAACATCATACAATCTACGGTATTTTATTTAATATGCCCTAGATAATCCTCTACATACAGTAGATCCTCTTTGTCAGCCCTCGAATCACTTTTAATATAAAATTGTCTTTCAGCACTAAAATAAACTCAACTTTTTAAGATTTATTCTAAAGATCCATTGCTACAATTGTGTATTAGCGAGAAACTCTTCTTAAACAATGCAGAGCATAATTCCAGATCTAAAGTTCTATAGAAAAATTTTGTGATCATACTTTTTCTTTGAGCGATATAAATAGTCTATAATCCTGCTCAAACTCTAAAAATTAATCAAAATAGATTATTTTTGATATATTCAGACATTAGAAAAAATCAAAGAAATAGATTTTTTTTAATACTTAAATCTACTCGTTTTCCTATATCTTAAGATTAATAACAAAAAAAAGTTCTAATGGAGAAATGTTTTCTATCTTCATAAAAGCAAACTTTATGAAGAAGAAAAAATCAAAATTTCAATGACTGACTTCAATAACATCAACAATTCCCCAAATATAGGAATTAAGTTTTCTCATATCTCATGTTTTATATCAAAGCTATACATTCAAGTTCCTTGACTTGTTATACAAAATATTCTTCACAGAATCTTTCAAAAAATAACGTGAAAAGAGAGATCATTGACGCAATTCCGTAGCCAACTAGCAACAATGACCTGTTACCATTATTAATATCGTTCGAAAGGAACAAAGACAAGGCACGCGAGATTTTTTAAACAACAAAATTGATTATTAAAAAGAATATTAGATTTAGAAAACTCGTCATTATAAAATATTTGATTGCTTAAATTTTTTCTTATCAATATTTTTACTTCGATAGATAACAAACACATAGAGATTGTTGCTTATGTGTATTAGAGAAGGGAAAAGTTGTCAAACGTATTTGTATGAATTTACATATAGTCTGTTTTTTCGCAAATACAGTAAAACATCGATATAGCGCTCCCCCATCGATTAGGAGAATTTCCATTAGAAAAACTCGATTTTTTTTTGTATCTCGGTTATTTTGTACACTATTTGAGATCGTTAACCACATTTTCTTTAAGAATCGGCTATGGAAACTCCAAAAATGAACGAATTTTTAAAAAATTCGCAAAAATTTTTTGGTCATTTTTTAGCTTTTTTTGTATTTTAGCCATTTTTAAGGCTAGTTTGATGGGTTAACCACATTTTCTCCACAATTTTGTAGTGTAAATTCCAAAATATATATATTTTTACATCATTTGCATTAAAATCAACCACATTTTCAAAAATTGACAAAATATAGCGCCCCCCCCCCTAGGGGGCGCTATATCGAGGTTTCACTGTACCCAGTTGCGGATTTGTAGTTTGTACATTTTTGTAGTTTGGGCTCCATTCCGAAGGCGTAGGTTCAAATCCGGGTGGCGAACATTTCTTTTTGCCACATTTTGTGTTTGCAAAGATGTCAAGAAAACTATTTTTTAGAAAATAAAAATCGACAAAGTCAATCCGTAGCGTTGTAAAATAGGCTTTCAGGATTTTTTAAGCTCAAAATGATCAAAAACGGATGAAAACTGACGGAAAAGAGGCGTTTTGAACCTACACCTTCGGAATGGAGTCCAAACTACAAAAATGTAAAAACTACAAATCCGCGACTGGATACAGACTTTAATTATGTCAACTTTATAAATCCCTTTCCACAGCAAATTAAAAAAAAGGCCAATTGATCAAGAGAATAGGACTTCCTCTTGACTATGTGACTACATACTGGTATATTCGATCACGCAGGATTGAATTCAGAAATTTTTGAACTTCAAGAGAATTTTCCAGGCTTCTGCATTCAAAGGTTAAAAATTCGATTTTTTTACTCAAAACCATTAAATTTTTCATAGATGTTGATAAACTTTTTTTTGCTACTGTACAGGGTGATCCACGGGGGTTCTTTACATCAGACTTTTATCGATATATTGGCTACCCGAAAAGATTTTTCGATGCAATTTTTTAAAAATTTAGGTAGGAATATTAGGAACTTTTATTTTTTGTCGAAAGTCACCTTGTTTGATGCACATTTAGCCTACTTAACTTTAAAAAAATCGCATCGAAAAATCTTTTTAGGTATCGATAAAAACCAAGATATCGATAAAAGTCTGATGTAAATAACCCCGTGGATCACCCTGGATATTTGAAAACATTTTTCAATGAAATTACGAGTCCTCAAAAGCAATGCCCTTTTATTTAACAATAAAAATTCAAAATTTCATAGTTGTTTATCTATAGTAGTAAATGAAAATCTTTTTCTTTAAAAAGGAAATGGATATCCTGTTTTCTCTTGTAACAAAATTTTCATCGAAAATTGAAATTTTATGTGCATTTCTAGCTTAAAAAAGTAATTGTTAACAAAAAAATTTTCGTGCCTGTCGGCGCGAAAAAAACAAAAGGAAGGACGAAATTGTTTTTTGAGAATTTTTAAAGAATTCGAAAAAATTGTCTTGGTCCTCCTTGTTTTTGCCCAAAAATTTGGAAAATTTTCGAAAAAAACATAAGGGAGCTAAGACAAAACCACGGGCGCAAAATATCAAAATTTTTAGGGGTGTTTGCGCACATGTGATACCACTCCACATCGGAGGTACCTCTTAAGTCAAAATTGAGAAATAGATGTCGAAATCCATGCCGAAAAACCCTGTTTACAAAAAAACATTCAATTTGGGTCACTATTTGAAAAGTTTAATTTTTGATCCCTTAGGTGTAACACTCCTCTAAATAGAAGATATTGGGTTGTACCATACTTTATTTTGAATGGAATCTTTACAAAAATGACTCTAATGGGGGGTTTTTCTATGCAAGGAATCGATTGCGCGCATTTCCGAACCGTGAAAATGCTTTTCTAACCCTGATTCAAGGAAAGGGGTGGGTGTATTGAAGCGAGAATGAACCAACATTTGGATTTTCGTCAGAAAAACGGCTGTCTAGGGGTTTTTCTAGACGGGGAATCGTTTGTGCGCATTTCCAATGCATGGAAAAACTTTTCCTGACACACTGATTTAAGCGAGTTTAAACGATTTTCATGATGAAACCTTGTATACCCATCGTACGGGTACCTTCTTGTGGTTAAAATCAACAAGTTCCTTCAGGTTCGAGTTCCCCATGTCAAAAAACTCCCGAGTAGAAAAAATTAGCTGATTTGAAGAACTTGTTGAAATTTCGATTTTTTCAAAAGCCCGAAAATTATGGTACATCCAATACCTATTCGGTCGATTGAAAATATCATCAGCATCTTGTTCCACATATTGAAAAAAAATCAGAACCAGCAACGCCAAAATAGGCGATATACTGCGACCGTATTACTAAAATGAATACAATCACGAATTTATATAGAACGTAGAACTTTGTCTCTATGTTATTTTGCATCCTTAAATGAATCGAATCACGGCTTACCAAACTGTGCAAAAAGCTGCGAATAATGTTATTGAAACGAAACCATTAAAAATTCAAAAAATAGCTCTTAGAAAAACTCAATTATCTCATCAAAGATTAAGCGAAATTGAACAAAAAATTTTTTAAATGTTCCACAGCTTCTGCTCCACGTATTTAAGAAGGAATTTTTTTGCCTGAGCTGGATTTTATATGTTAAAAATGTAATTTTTCTTTATACTAAAACTTTCAAACGTTATAACTTTTGATAGCATAAGTCATTTTTCGAGATCTTGGGCTCAAAATGCTCGTAAGAATCGAGCAAATAAAACACCAGAACGATTTTTTCTTTTTCAGGCAAAAAATCTACTTTTTAGTATGAAAAACGGAAAAATCGACCTTTTTTAGCAGTTTTTATAACTAAAAGTCGTTTATTTAAACGAAAAACAAAAAAGTCGTTCTGGTGTTTTATTTGCTCGATTCTTACGAGCATTTTGAGCCCAAGATCTCGACAAATGACTTATGCTATCAAAAGTTATAACGTTTGAAAGTTTTAGTATAAAGAAAAATTACATTTTTAACATATAAAATCTAGCTCAGGCAAAAAAATTCCTTCTTAAATACGTGGAGCAGAAGCTGTGGAACATTAAAAAAATTTTTTGTTCAATTTCGCTTAATCTTTGATGAGATAATTGAGTTTTTTTAAGAGCTACTTTTTGAGATTTTTAATGGTTTTCATTTCAATAACGTTATTCGCAACTTTTTGCACAGTTTGGTCAGCCGTGCGAATCCCTAGAAAATAACTTGCACAAGAAAATATAAATTTAATAAAAATGACTAATAAAAATGATGGCATTTAGTATTTAAAATAATTAAAAAATGAGAAAAATATTTATTATTGAAATTAACATCCAAAAGCACAATAATAAAGTTTATAGAAAAACATATCCAACACGGTAGAGTTTGCTAGAAAGCGTCATTTATTCAGTAAAAAAATTAAGTAGGCTCAAAATGAGTTAATTTCTAGCGTAGTCTCTATGCGTGTCATTAAAAAAATAATTATTATTTTATTATGATTCATTCAAAAAAGACACGTAGCAGAAAAAACTTATATTAAGAGAGGGAATTATTTGTAGATAGGAAAAGAAGTTGAAAATCTAAAATTTTCAAACAAAGTGGAAAGAAAGTGTGCCCAGGATACTTTTTTTCTAACTACTTTACCAGATAGTAAGTAAAACTTTACACATTGCACATCAAGAATAGAAATTTGACAAAAATTATACACACTTCATAAAAAACTATGACCTCATGGACAAATTTTTAGCCATATTACTGCTTCCAGGCATATTTTTCGACCTCTGATCACCATGTTTACGTTTTCTATGATTATCACGTAAATGTTGAGTCAGATCACTAATAAGTTTGAATTCAGCGTTGCAAAACCCGCATACATTGGGATTTGCTTCGGCAAGACTTTTCCCAGTGAGAACTGCTTGAGTTAGAGGGTTGAGACTCATGCCTGGCGCAGAACTTGTCGGAACTTGCGGGGTTGACATTGAAGTTGCTGTATTGGGCATAGGCATCGGCATTTGCATAGGTATCCTTGGGAGAGGAAAAGGTGCCATGGTATTTGGAGGGATTTGAAATGGCATTATTGGGAGTCCCGGAGGGAAACAGCCAGGGAAGCCTAAAAAGGATATTAACGGNGCTGTATTGGGCATAGGCATCGGCATTTGCATAGGTATCCTTGGGAGAGGAAAAGGTGCCATGGTGTTTGGAGGGATTTGAAATGGCATTATTGGGAGTCCCGGAGGGAAACAGCCAGGGAAGCCTAAAAAGGATATTAACGGGGTATATATAGAAATTGATAAAAATTTACACATTGGAGATCCTTGCATCCTCATTTGTGGTATAGGCATTTGCAAAAGGTTATGTCCATTTTGTCTCATTTTTCCTCCGGGGTTTCTATTTTGTTGCTGAAGTTTGGCCAAGATTGGAGCTGCCATAGCCATTTGTTGAAGATAAGTCTTAAAAAATTATAAGGAGTAATAATCTTGAGATATGGGCAAAAAGAACTAACAAAGGCCATCTTTTAAATAAGGATAGAGAGCGAGGGAAAATTTCTCCCTAGCAGGGCTTTTGCCCCCTCCGCAGTTTGGCGACCTTTTTTTAGACCTTCTAAAAAAAATCGGCGCCGGGGACCGATGACCTACCCCCCCCCGTCGAATTTTACCGGGGTTGTGCAACTGTGATCCTGTGATCTAAATTCCGTGATACAAATCCGTGGTGCAAGTCCGTGATGTAAATCCACCAAAACGGTGATGTGAATTCCATCCTAGTGCCAAAATGCGAATTGCTCCCTCCCCCTATCTGAACTTTCTACTACCTCAGTGGCGTACGCAAGGGTGCGNAAAACGGTGATGTGAATTCCATCCTAGTGCCAAAATGCGAATTGCTCCCTCCCCCTATCTGAACTTTCTACTACCTCAGTGGCGTACGCAAGGGTGCGGCCGTATCCCCCACTCCGGCCTGAAAGACCGAAAAACCAGGGGTATTTTTTGGCGTGGCAGAAAAATGTTTGATTTTTCGTCTTTATTTTTTGAATTTTTCTGACCAACTGCACCCTCCTCCCCTGCGTACCAGGACTGTGTGGGAACAGGTCCAACGACCGAAACGGGAACAGCATGGTACGGAACGGGAATAGGAACTGGAGCAGCCAAAATAACCGGAACTTAAAGGAACGGGAACCGGAACGGAAACACAGTCCTACTGTGCACACCACTGGACTACCCATAAATGAAGTAGTTATATTTGATAACGTTAGGCCTAAATCAATTACTTCATCCTTACATTCAAAGCAGCCGCTTGTTGTAAAAATTGATTTTGTGGATGGATTATTTCCAAAACTGGAGAAGATTTTGATGGTTCCGGAACAGTATGGTCGTCAGATTTTGGAGAAATGTGCTCTCTAGATGATGACTCATTATCCAGTGCTGGATTCCAAACACGAAATTTTTTGACAGAAGAAGGAGAATCAGATTCGGTAGAATCCGTTGAAGAAGATTCGCTCATTTTGCTAAAAAGATAAAGTTGTTTAGAATTATGAATTTAGCTAAACCCGGATAAAATTTTCCCGAAAAATCTAGGACATCACTTTCAAAGGAAAAAAGCAATCACGACAAAATATGCATAGCTAAATTTAAACTTCAAAAGACGTTTTCAAAAATAGAAGCAAATTCAACTTTCTCATTCCTTCATTTACCGTAACACAAACAACATTTACGAGCCGGTCGGAGAAGAAATAAACCGCCTTGATTTAAATTTCCTCATTTAAACTCAGAATCAAGGCCGTACAAGGAAAAGAAGGCGCACGACGTTGCACATATTTGTAAATGATATGGGATTTTTTCTCATGCATCCACAATGGCGTTTCGAAATTGGGTTTATTAGGAGGTGTGATTGATTGAAAATATAGAAAAGGTACTGTAATTTTAATAGAAAAAGGGGGTTAAGTTTTTGGGTTGAACTAAAATCGCTGGCTTCATAGCTAAAAAAGAACAAGGCGGGCGACAAATACAGGGTGCTCCCCCAAAATAGACTTTTGCGATTTTTTAAAATTGTTTCAAATTTTTAATATTCACCAAAGTAACCCTATAGGGTTTTTCATGCAAGAAATCGATTGAGGGTCCTTGAAAACGCTTCCCTGACTCTGTATTAGCCTATTTTCGCTTCAATACACACATCTCTTCCCTGAATCAGGATCATAGAGCGATTTCAAGGTTCGGCAATGCGCGCTATCGATTCCTCGCATAGAAAAATAGGGTTATTTTGGTGAAAATTAAAAACCTTGAAAAAATTAGAAAAATCACAAAAGTTCCATTTTTTGGAGGAACTTTGTAGAAAAAGGAAAAAAATGCAAAAAAAATTTGAACTGGGATTCGAACCCGTGTCCGAAAAGCGAAAACACTGCTACTGAACCATAATTTTTCTTAAGTTCGAAGAAATTTCAAAACTGTGCACCTTTTACTAGAACCCTATTTGCTGAAAATGTATAACGCAAAAAAAGCCATTTTTTTGGCACAGGGTGGGCCAAAACAAGTGGCTTTTTGCGATTTTTGGGACACGTTTTATAAGGATTTTATTCAAACAAAAAATTTTACACAAAAAGTGATGTTCTATAAAGTTGCCCGTCGTGATATCAGAAACAACTTTGTAGAACATCACTTTTTGTGTAAAAATTTTTGTTATGAAGAAAATCGGGTGAGAGGCTTTTGCGCACCGACATTTGCGCACCGGACATTTGCGCACCGGACATTTGCGCACCAGACTTTTTCGCACCGACTTTTTCGCACCGACTTTTTCGCACCGACTTTTGCGCATCGACATTTGCGCACCGACATTTGTGCACCGACATTTGCGCATTTGCACAATGAAGCATGAGCTAACTTTTACACCGGTTTTCTTACAATAATGTGAACTTGTTTGTAGGCAGAAATTTTATAAAATTCGGGGCGCAAATTTCGGTGCGCAAATGTCGGTGCGTAAAAGTCTCTCACCCAGAAAATCCTTATGGACCGTATCCCAAAAATCTCAAAAAAGCCACTTTTTTGCCCACTCTGTAGTTTATAAGACTCAACTTACTCCAAAAATACAGCTCGTTTCAATTCCAAACCCTAACTAACTAAATGTAACACGCTTGATATATCACAGCTTGAATAAATTTCCCCTTACACCAAATTTATGCAAATAGCTGTAGACTTTATAATACGGTGTCTCCAACAAGTAGGCTGGAAAGATGTGAGATTTTTCGAATGGCGTAAGGTGTCGTGGAAGATGGAAATCAGATGCAAATTGTCTTTCTTGTATCACGCACACAGAGAGAAGTGTTAGGCAAGAAACGCCATTTCATTAACGGATTCCTTTCAAACACGGATTCTTTGAAGAGCGTATCTCGGTTTCGTGGTGATTTGAATAATTGAATAAATAGAGATTTATAGGAAATGTGTAGGAGTCTTACGTTTCTGAAGTGAAAAATGTTTTTAGGGTGATAGTGCATGCATATATTACAAGTAAAAGAAACATGCAAGCTAATTAGAATATACACAGTAAATATGATGTGGGGATCAGGCAGTGCAGTACGTACGTTGGGGCCCCTGGGGCTTGCCCTCCCCCAAATCCCTTTTTTTCCGCTTTCTGTTCCGGTTTTGTTCAACGTAGCCCTAGCTAAGCCCGCAACCTCCCTATCAACTTTTGAAGGTCCGAACCGAGAGTGACATAAAATTTCAGAACCCATAAGGACCGGGCAAAATAGTACACCTCTTAGCAACTTGCTTAATTCAAATTCAAACACAAAATAAGCATACAACCCCATAAGCCACTCGACTAAATGCCCGTTACATCTTGAATGGCTTGAATGCCCTTATTTCTACATTGTTGTATGCTCGGTTAAGCGGATTAAGCCCTGTATTTTGCATGTTGTTCTCGCCACAGTAGGAGGTCCGACTTTATGCCGTAGAGTATTGACCACGTACAAACTCAATGTGTTAATCCAATCTTGAACGCCTTACATAAGCATACTGTATTGGAGTGAATGAAAGCGGAAGGAAAGAGGCACCTGCCGCCTGGAAGACGTACCTTCTTTCTGGGGTGTTAAAAATGGCACCTTATAGAGGAACGCGAGCATGGAATTTGTGGATTTGACCAAGTGATTGTTTGCGCAATAGTCATAGAAAAACATTTTTGAGCACATTTATTAGTATTAGATGAGGAGATGAGTGGGGATTTTTGGGTGGAAAGTATGGGTGAGCAAATAAAGTCAAAAATTTGAGATCAAGTGGTGCAACAATTTATACAGAACATAAATTTAAAAAGGTTATTTTTACCTTAGCATAATCGAACCCGCGCCTATAAAATGAAAATCAGAAAACCTATCCAGTTACCATCGAGCTAAATTTTTTTACATTCGTTGCAATCCTGAACAACCCCCCCCCATTTGAGGGGGGGGGTGACCGCGCACTGCGCAGCGTGAAGGTCGACCACGCAAAAAATTAAAAATTGCAGGTCGACCGCGCAAGGCACGATCGATCAGCACTTTTCAATTTTTTGCACTACGTGTATAAAATGGCACTAAAATTATCAACTTTGAAAATGATTTTGAGTTATTGAAACGCAACCCCTGATTCATGTTTTCGTTGCAATAACCCAATACCATTTTCAAATTTGATCATTTTGGTGTTCTTTTATTCGTCTCAACGAGTTATAAAAACTTCCATCTTTCTTTTTTTTAAAGGCAAAAAAGTTAAAAACACTTGACGCAAACGAGACTCGAACTTTTGAGCGTTAGTGTCTAAATGACCAATTGCATTGCGTTATGGAGTACCCATTTTTTTAACTTTCAGTGGGAAACGGAGTATACAGAAAAAATCCCTCAATTCCTTCCAATTAACCTAATTAGCTCCATCTTTTATCCCTTCAAAAACACCGCTACCACAATTTACCATAATCTAATTAGCGTTTAACCACACCGCGAAATGAGGTTAATGCACATCTTAAAGTGCCAACAACATAACTTTCAAGAACAATGAGGTCAAATCCGGACATGAATGGAATAGTTGAAAGCCAAAATCCGAGTTGCGCGATTTGTCGGCACAAGTGGTAGGCGGCACTGTTTGAATGATCAAACGGCACAGTGTTATGTGACAGTCGAAAGCGGACCGCCATCTTGTTGGAACGATTGGCATAGGACATGCGACTGTGGAATTTTTGTTGTTTATGGTAGGATTAGGGTTTAGAGTCTCGAGGGAAGAATTTTAAAGATTTATGAAAAGAAAGTGTTAGGGTGTAAATAAACTTGGGAGATAAATATAAAATATGGTAGTCGAATTTTTGGCGCAAATGGAAGCATAAGCTCAAAAACTTGTGAAAAAATTTAATTAAACCCAGTAAAAATCTTATGGGAATTCAAGTTTTCTGGCAGTTTTGGCGATTGGTGGTGACAAGTAAAGCAAGTCAAATGTCAAATCGGTATTTTTTGAAACTTTATGAAAAATGGAAAAAATGACCGCTACACAAAATAGATTGGACTATACAACAAACCCATAAATTCGATCTCAATTGACCATAAACACCATATGAGGATCATATTTACTCAAAAGCCTTAAATTGAGACAAATTCACCCCGAATCGAAAGTCAGCAGTCGGCTCATCAGGACTTGAAATAGGCCTCGGAAGCGCTCATCATAATTATGGCATTAATGTGGAAATTATTGTCTCTCGATTCGGAGCTCGGAAACATGCTACTTCTGGGTTACAAAACCTGTAATTTGCATGTTTTCCCTATGTCTAATTGGATGTATAGAGAGTATGTAATATATAGACAAGAGGAGGTACATATTTAGCTGGGAAGATGAAGAATTAAATGAGTTACTTTGTTTGTAGATTCAAATTGAACTTCGCATAGACTGTATGAAATTGCAAAAGGAAAAATTTTTTAAAAAGTAAAATGAGAAAATTTTGAAGAAGGTGACAAGTTTACGAAAGTATTGGATCTAGCAAAATTAGAAAAAAAATGGAAACGCTTGATATTCAGGCAAGTCCTACAATGAAAACGTTCAGCAACTGTTTAAAATTGTCCCACGCAGTGTTGTCCCCTGTACACATGAGTACACATGTGTTTGTGTACACATTGTGTACACAACACACGTGTATACAAACACATGTGTACACACTTATACACATGTGTACACATGAGTACTCGTGAGTTGAACACATTGACCCAAAATTTTCTTTTGTCGTGAATAACAAATCTATAAAGGAAATAAATTCAAATTCAATTCCTACGACGATTTCGCTCGTGTGTACACAACACATGTGTACACGGGACAACACTGGTCCCACGCATTCTGAAAAAATGAATGGATTTTTGAAAAAAATGCCAGTCGACTCAACTGGCCGTTCTGCAGAATGCAATTTTTTTTAAATTGGCATTTTCAAAAATTCATTCTGAAAAATAAATTTTTAAAACCGAAAACCCTTTTCTGTCGCCCTACTGTTTTCCTTTTTCACTAAACTGATTTGTTTTCTTGCCAACAAATGTCTTCCTTCTATTTCCCCCTATCTGTCCTTGGACATGTTTTCCCTGTCAGTTGACACATTTGTAACACAAATGAATTGAAGACGGAGCTGCTAATTGAGTTATAAAATTTGAATATTGCAATTGTCGGAATACAAATACAGCCATAGGGGGTCTGACCGAATGGAAGAATAGGGAAAGGCAAAGAAATCAAAACTGTGAAAATGTTTTTCTCTTCTCGCGGATTGACACGTTACTTGTCGACTCATGGACAGATGGTATAGAACATTGTTGTAGGGGAGGACAAAAGTGGATTCTTATGTTAAGAGAGAATTAGCGACAGACGGTTTTGGAAAGTATAAGAAAAGTTGGATATTTGGATAATTTTTGAAAAAATCTGCATAACCCTTCCTCAAGCCTTTTCCATATCCCACATCCTCAAAAATAATAAAGGACATCCTTATATCTGAAAAAATAATTATCTCTCTCAGTGGTGTAATTAAGGGGGTGCAGGGACGTAGCTAGAGGGGCACCGGGAACCGGTTCCTCCCCCATTCGAGCCGAAAAATTTGCACCTTTTTGCTTAAAATATAAGATTTAACATAAATTTTTTCGAAAGACATGTGCACCCCCTCCATCCACCGATTGAAATTTTTTCAAAAATTGAAAGACATGTACACTCCCTCCATTCACCAGCTGAAATTACCACTGGTCCCTCCTAATCCGAGTTTGAATACTCCTTCCTTACCCTTGTAACATCCATATGATCCTTGAAAATAAATTTTTACCAAAATAAAAATCTTAAATGAGACGATTTGAGGACACCCTTCAAAAATTAACACTTAATCCACAAATTATGAAGATAAGCGCCCTTGCATGGCGCCAACAACGCTTATTATAGGCCAAGAGCCAAAAACGGATTTTCTCCATCTGTTGATCAAATTCAAGACAAACCGCTGTGTCCTCCCAAGTCACTTTATGGCTTTCCATAATCGGATAGCCGAGCCACAAGTTGAACACCAACAAATATGGCCGTAAATTTTCTTTTAATGCATGTGGAATATCAAGTAACAAAGGATTTGGACAAATTCAAGTTTTTGTTTGTAGAATCTAATTTCAAAGAATGAAGTAAGAATGCTTAGAAATCTTATCAGAAAGGTGAAATGAATAAAGATGCTTGTGTGTTTAGGTGTTTTGTAACATGAATAAAAAATTCCCGATGGAATTGGACGATAAAAAAATTACCCTGGTTCCCTAGACCCCTAAAATCCGGAATATTGGTTTTTTTCAATACAGCCACTTCCTGAAATTTCCATCGAAAAAATAGCACCGGAAATCGATTCACCGGATCGAAAAACCCCCAGAAACACTTTGCTGCTCTTTCCAGGACTCAAAGTTAAGCCATTTTGCGAAAAAAGGTAAAAAATTGTCGAAAATATATTCGATTTTCGCAGGATTGAGTCCTGGAAAGGGAAGTAAAGTGTTTCCGGCGATTTTTCGGTACAGGGAATCGATTCCTGGTGCTGTTTTCGGTGAAAAGTTAGAAAGTGGGTGTACTGGAAAAACCGATATTTTTGAAAATTAGGGAAATTTTTTAGCGTTCAAATCCATCGGGAATCAGTTCCCCATGTGTAAAAACCCCTGTTATACGTGTAAACAGGTGAATCGGCGCTGAATTGGAGGAAGATACGACGATTTTTGTTCATTTCAAGGAAGTTGAAAAAAGTTGATTATTGACACGAAAACTTGCTCTATTCAAAAAGTTAACTCCATCATCCTCTTCCTGAGTACTCTTTACTTACTACAAAAACCGCATCGAAACGGGTTTTTCCTAGCAAGATAAACCCGTGCGTCTCGATTTACCGATATACCTGATAGTCTTGAGGGGAGTGTGATTCATCCACAATTTCAGGAGGGGCTACACCAGTAGACTTTATCTTCCATTCATCTTCTATTGAATATCTAAATGCTATCTTGTTTTGGACGGCAATTTGTAAAAGTACGACTGCGCCGAACACGCCAAACGGGTCCCAATTAAGCCTAAGCCTAGGCTTAGACTTAGGCCTAGGTCTAAACTAATTGGGACTCATTTGGCGTGTTCGGAGCCCCGTTCGGCGCAGTCGTACTTTTACAAATTGCCGTTTTGGACAAGCAATGTTTGCATATTTAAAAAATTTATTTACTGAAACGAAAATCTTCAATTGATATCTTTTTTGAGCCACAAAAAGGTTATATAAAAACCTTTCATTTACTATCGATTCACATTCAATAAAACCACGACAACACTTTAGCTGATATAGGGACTCAGTAAGACCATGTAAGAGCATTGTAACCAGTTACAACGCTCATGCAAAAGCTCATGTAAGAGTTACGACGGAATCATCACAACGGAGTTGTAACGGTTACAACGATTTTCCCATTGTAAACCGCTCTTGCATGACCCTGATTTTTAACGAAAATTTAATGCTTCTCGACCACTAATTTGTTTTAGGGTGTTCTACCAATCGTGTCAATGCACACGATTATATTGAAAATCAGGCTCATACAAGAGCGGAAAATCGTTGTAACCGTGACAACCCCATTGTAACCAGGGTTGCATAATTCCCGGGAATTTGTTGAAGTTGCGGGAATATTCTCGTTGCCTGGTTTTCAATAAAATCCGTTTATTGACACGAAAAAATTTAAATCAACTTCACTTTACTAAGTTTTTCCTCTTTGATAAGTTCGACAGAAAGTCAGGCAACAAAGAAAAAATGTATAAAATATTGCTAAAAAAATTAATAAATTTCTTTGTTGTCTGGTTTCTGTCGAACTTATCAAAGAGCAAAAACTTACAAGGGAACCACTAATTCTGCCACACTCAGATTTTTATGTGACCTATCTCAAAAAATCGGGAAAAAATAGTATATTAAGAATATGTATATGATTTAATACACCAATCTTCCTATCACGAGATATCGAGGGGAAAAGTTGCAAAAAAAATTTATTATAATTTTGTGCAAAAAGTATTTGACACATGTGGGATTCGAACACGGATCGTGCAGGGAAAAAGTCAACAACGCTACCAATTGAGCCACAGAGGCTAAAAGTTAAAATCTACAAATTTTGGCCATGATTAAATGCATTTTTGTTTACAGCGAAATTTTTAATATTTTTTTATAACAAATAATATTTTTAAACAATTTTGATCAATTTTCCTTTTTAAAAATATTATTTATTATAAAAAAATATTAAAAATTTTGATGTAAACAAAAATGCATTTAATGATGGCCAAAATTTGTAGACTTTATACGTTTAGCCTCTGTGGCTCAATTGGTAGCGTTGTTCCTTTTGCCCTGCACGAGCCGGGTTCGAATCCCTCATGTGTCAAATACTTTTTGCACAAAATTATAATAAATTTTTTTTGCAACTTTTCCCCTCGATATCTCGTGATAGGAAGATTGGTGTATTAAATCATATACATATTCTTAATATACTATTTTTCCCCGATTTTTTGAGATAGGTCACATAAAAATCTGAGTGTGGCAGAACTAGTGGTTCCCTTGTTAGTAAAGTGAAGCTGATTTAAATTTTTTTTAGTCAATACACGGATTTTATTGATAATCAGGCAACGGGGATATTCCCGCAACTTTCCCAAATTCTCGGGAATATTTCCGTTCCCAGGAACGGAAATTGGGAATATTCCCGCGTGCAACCCTGGTTGTAACTATTTCGTTGTAACGCGCTCTTGCATGGCTCTTATATGAGTGTTACAACACGGTTACAACGATTTTCATGGTCTTCCGAAAGCCCATAAAGGACATAAACCTCAAATGAACATAACAATGACTTTTTTTATACAGACACACACATTACACTTTAAATGTAGTAGGATTGACTTTTTTCTTAGGGCACATACTATTTCAATCCGACAAAAGTGCTACTGATAAATTTAGCGACTAATTCGACCCGACAGTGTCGGATCACTGACTAATCCGACAACGGATTGTACTGATCCGACACAGAGGGTAAATTTGTCACCCCTCTGTGTCGGATCGACAGCTCGTGTGTCGGATCAACTTTTTTTTGGCTCCAAGCGGGATTCGAACCCGCCACCTTGTAGCCACGAAGCCGCTACTTTGTCACTGCACCACCGATGCTTAGAATTTCATAAACTCATCAAACAATCGATCCGACACGGAAGGGTGACAAATTCAATCCGTCGGTAGAAATTTTTGTCGATCACCGAATTAGTCAGTGATCCGACACTGTCGGATCGAATTAGTCACTCAATTTGTCATCAATGTTTCAGTGACTTTTTAATCCGAAATTGTCGGATCGAATTAGTATGTGCCCTTATTTCTATTAAAACAAACTTGTATACGGTTTTGATTTTTAGAAGCTGATTTTTATTTGAAAAGCTTCTTTTTTTCAATAAATACTTTTTTCTTATTAATGTTTTTTATGCCTGTGCACATTAACAATCTAAAATCCAAAAATTTGGGAGCTTGTTTTATGGGTCGTACCAGAAAAAATTGATTTGGCGCGACAAATATGGTAGCGATCATGAAATTTATTACATTTCCTCAATTTGTGGTCTTGCTTGTTTTTTTACGCATTGGATGTGCCACCTAATCATATTGGGCAGGATAAAGTGGAATTTGTGAATTTATTTTAATTTTTCTCTTTTTTAAATACTTTGCTTGATTACTATGATTGTGTACATTTAAAAAAACTATACTTTATTTTTTTCTTGTATATTTTATGTACTTTTTTTAATATTTTGAATTTTATTGATATTTTTTGTAGAATTTGTTATTTTCATTATTAAACATGCCATTTGAGCCTAGTAAGAAATTTTGGCAGAGTGATTCGTGTCTAGTAAGTTCTTGGAAATTATAAAAATTTCACAATCCGTTTTTTTAATCAAAATAACTAAGAGTCGCCGCGGATTTATTCGAATAGTTGTAACAGCTATTATGACGTAACTTCTGTTACTTCTCTTCCGGATTCTTAAATTTTTCTTACAGCTGTAGTGACAAAGTTGGGGTCTGTCGCTACAGTCCAAGATGAATCCGGATAGAATTCTTATGAGTCGTAACCAGGGGNTGACGTAACTTCTGTTACTTCTCTTCCGGATTCTTAAATTTTTCTTACAGCTGTAGTGACAAAGTTGGGGTCTGTCGCTACAGTCCAAGATGAATCCGGATAGAATTCTTATGAGTCGTAACCAGGGATAAAATGTAATACGAATTAAGAATTTCTGGAATTACGAAAAATTAATGACTACAAAATTCTAAAATTTAATTCGTAACAAAGAAATGTCTCTCTAAATGTAATAGAAAAAGTAGTAAAAACTCATTTTTTACAAAAATTTTCATTGAAACTAAGAATTTTAAAAGGACAACATAAATTTTTCGCATTTTTACTTGAAAAATTTAGTTTTTTTGGTATTACGAATGTAAATTACGAAATTGTTGAGATTCCAAAAAATTACGGATTACGAAAATTTGGAGATTCCGAAATATTACAGACTACGAATTTCATTTTGTTACGTTTCATCCTTGGTCATAACGCTGTTACGACTATTCGGATTACATCCGTGGCGACCCTAAAATCTTTTATTCTAAAACTCTATTTTCCACTTTAGGTTTGCCAATCAGTGCATTCTAGTTCTTTTGAAAAAATTCAACATGAAGGAGAAGTTTTGCATCAGAAGGTATTTTTTAAAATATTCAATAATCATCTATTTTATTTCTCAACTTCAAAAATTGGATTTTCAGAAAGTGATAGTTTATGAATTTTTGAAGAAACAACTTCCTAGCTTAGGAAAAGTTAATCCCGAGTCTCAAGATGCTTTGTCTTCAAAATTATATGAACGTTATATTCGTTCTGGGGCGCCAATCATAGGTACTAGAAATCTTAAAAGGGCACTAGGCGTTTGGTTATGGTTACCGTTTCTAAATTCAAAATTGCCGTTACCATTTTTGAAATTCCAAAACATGAAAATGTAGGATATTAAAATTAAATAGTCGTGTGTCAAAAGTAAAAATTTTGTCAAGCAGTGAAAATTTGAATAATTCTGAATTTAGATAACCGTAACGCCTAGTGCCCTTAAAAGCAAAAAAATCAAAAAAATTTTAGGCCTTGATTGTATTTTTGAACTCAGTGTACATTGGGCTTCAACTCCTTTATGGATATGTAAAATTTGCTATGCCTCTGGAAAAGATTTGGAATCGGCTGATGCGCATTTGTTTTCTTCTTTTCATAAGAGGAATTATTTGGTATAGCTTTTTTAATGAAATTCAAAAAAACATCTCTATAGTGAATTATAAAGACTTTTTTGAATCCTTTATCTTTAGTCACAGCTTACGAAAATGGCAAAAAATTACTCTGAAGAACGTTCTTCATACTATCATAGCAAAATGGCAGATCTCTTGATTATCTTTTTGAAAACATGTAGCATGTTTACTATCGAACATCCCTGTTAGAAACTTAAAATCAAGAGACCTGCCACTTACTATTATAGCAAGAAGAATGTTCTTCAGGGGAACTTTTTGACATTTTCTTGAACCGTGTAGTTCGAAGACCATGAGGAACCAAAAATTTTGCGTTTTTTCCCTCCAAACCAGCTTCTCATGGTGGTAATGAAAAAGTGTCCTGCATTCATTTTTTTAAAGTTGTAGTTAACGTTATTGATCCATTTTAGAGAGAAAAATACCCCGAAAGATTTGTCTCACTGGTCCGAGTTCAAGATAAAAGTGAAGTTCATAAACACACGGCTATAGAACATGAAGCCGCTTTGGATGTTCTTCATGGGTCGAAGGGAATTTCTAATCCACCTCAACTTTATGTATTGGGTATCAACAAATGGGATCAAGAACAAGTCATGCAAGATTTAGCATTGGATAAAGATATTTATGAATTGTCTTATGTGATAGAGCCAGTTACAAGCAAACATCAAATTATGAGTTGCCATGTAGAGTTTAATTTTTTGAGTCAGTTTCCACGCATCCATAAAACACATTAACACATAGCGCTTCTTAGAGGTTGTGCGCTAAAAATGATTAAATTTAAAAACTTATTTAGACCTAATAAAATCAATCTCGCGTAATTTTTTCTATCAATTTTCACAACAAATTGGCCATAGCTAAGATTCGGGGTTGGAGGGGACACGACTCTTTTTTTAAGTTTGGGGGGATACTTTTTTTCAATGTGGGGCACTACTCTTCATGAATAAAGTTTAAAAAATTGCATCTCTGAGCAAAAATAGAGAAAATTTGACGATTTTTGATGAAAAAATAGCTTTCTTTAGTGTAAAAATTGAAAAAATGGGCATTTTTATTGAAAAAATACGAAATTTTGGTGAAAAAACTTTTTCCAAAAAATTGGGCAAAAACATAAGGGGAACATTAGGAAAATTTTTTTACGTTTTCGGATTTGGGGGGGGGGATACGTGCCCCTACTACGGCGCTGCATTGATCTATAATTTTATTTATCTAAATAATTCTTTTATAGATATGTGGTGAAAATGTGATGTCTTTTATGGATGAAGAAGAGCGCATAAAATTATGGAATATCCATTGCTCTACGCCAAAACATCAAAGATATCAACTTATTCATTCGGCTATAGCAGAAGGTCGAATTTTATACCTAACCAACTTTTAATTTTTTTTTCAATTGTTTGAATTTTTTTACTTTTCTCTTTTTTTTGAAAAATTTACAAGTTTAGTGCGAACTATTGAACGAAATGAGCAGCCAAGAAATTTTTCTGTCAGTCATGAAATTAATTTTAATGAAGAAAATGGAATTTTTTATGGGCCTACATGTGGTCTAGAGTTCTTGACGACTTTTGGTAAGATCTTATAAAAATTTTTCTAATTTTTTGATATCAAATTTGAAGAAAAATGGATTAATTTTGTTGTGCCCAGATTTTTCGCAATATTTTTAAAGAGTTTTTCATATTTATATTTTTGATAATAGACAAAGGAGTTGTAAAATTGCTTTATTTTGTAAATTTTGACCTTGAAGCTTGAATTTTGAAGTATCAAAAAGTTGTTTTTAAAATTTTTTTATAGAAAATGAATGTTTTTGCAAGCTATGTTGTTGTATTGTGCCGATTGAAGAGGCTTCAAAACATTTTAGAAGTGAATCGCATATTGGGATATTTCTTGTAAGTTTAATTTTATAATTAAATCTTCTTATATAAAACCATGTGTTTTTTTCTTGTAACTTGTTTGTTTTTTGTAACTTTTTGTTTTTTTTCTGTAACATCCCAGTGTTTTTTCTGTAACTGGAGCAAGTTCCTTTTAGTGTCCCAAATAAAGTTGTCCAAAAGTCAAACTTTTATCTTTTAAATTTGACAAAAAATGACACAATAGAGTATTGTTTTGGAACATGTTGTAAAGGTTATTTTTGAAAGAATTCTTGAAAAAAAGCTGAAAATGCAATCCTTTTATTGTTCTGGATATTCATTGTGTTGGGTGTGTGTGGCATTCGTGATCGTCCGCTACCAAATCATCTTGTGGAATTTAATTGGCGTGAACGATTCGGTCGGGTAGATCAAGTTTTCTTCAACCTTTGGTCACAAGTTTCGGCTTTCTTCCCTTGTAATTCGTAAAGATCTTCATGATTTCTTATCCAATCGGCCCTCTTTAGGGCCATAAGGGGTGTCAAGACTCATGCCCACCGGATAATTGCATCCCTGAAGCACTCCGAGTAACGTTAAACGGTGGGTTATCTTGAAAATTCGTGTTCCTGCCTAAAAATACTCTACTGGGTCATTTTTTGCCGAATTTAAAAGGGGGGAACCATTTATATACCGAAATCGCGTATTTCGTTAAAATGTTATAAATCGATCAAAATTTGACATGCATATAGGTAAAATTTAATGGGAAACCCAATGGCAATGTCATTTTCCCAAAATTCTCTATTCTAGAGTTCGAAAAATTGAATGTTAAGTGTTTTTTCTATGCTTTTTTAAACCAAATTTCGATTTTTTCACTCCATTTTCGTAATTTTTTTTATTTCCTTTGTAATTCTAGTAGAATAGATCATGCTGAATCTTTCTATGTCTTTCATTTCGCATGAAATAGTTGTTTTCATACCCGAAATAGTTCAATTTTTAGTATAAGGTCAAAAAGTCACCCAAAACACCTTGGATGATATCAAAACCGAAAAATAACACCGAGAATCATTTCCTCGACACTAATTTACCCTAGAAAAGTGCTTTCTGTGATAATTTTTGGCTTAAAAACAATAAAAAGTAGGCTAAAAGACGTTGTTTAGAGCTTTTTTCGAAAATTTATGTTTTTTTGGGGCTAGAATAGAGAATTTTGGAAAAATAACATCGCCATTGGATTCCCCGTTAAATTTTGCCTATATGCATGTCAAATTTTGATCGATTTATAACATTTTAACGAAATACACGATTTCGGTATATAATTGGTTTCTTCCCTTTAAGAGATAAAAAAATTTTGACCTTTGAATCACGTTATTTGGGACACCAAAAGGAAATTTGTTCCGGATTTTCTATTAAAATATTTGTTACCTTTATTGAAAAAATTACAGAAAAACACCGGGAAGTTAAAGGAAAAAAGTTACAGAGAAAACAAAGAGTTATAAGAAAAAAATTATACGTATATAAAACGTGTAATGTCTGCGTGTCTGTGCGTTCGAACTAACTTTTGAAGGTGCGATCTAAACCCTTCACACGATATACCATTGTGATGAGGGCGAAATTCTAAAGACATTTGACACCACTTTCGTGTGAGAAAAATTTTTTCATTTTTTTGCCCCTGGGGGACCAAAGGGTAAAAAAATCGAAATTTCTCAAAGATTCTCAAATCGTCTGATTTTTTGAAATCTAAGGTTTTCGGGCATAGGGAACACGAATCTGAAGGAATTTTCGGAACTAGTATAGTTGAAGCGTCGCACTGAACGTTAATTTTTTCGAAAAATTAAAAAAAATTTTCACGAGAAATGATCCCTTTATATTATTCTGGCTCAGGCATATTATTTGTGGTGTGACCCGTTTATATCAGGGGGGGGCAAAAGTTCGGGGATAAACGACCAAAAGTTCGGGGACAGACCGACAAAAGTTCAGGGACATCTGACAAAAGTTCGGGGACACCCAAATTTTTTTAAAAAATAATAAATTTTTTAAAAAATTTTGTAGGGGGTCAGGGAAAGTTTTAAAAATTTCCCTGACCCCCTACAAAATTTTTAAAGATTTCTCTGACCCCCTACAAAATTTTTAAAAAAATTTATTATTTTTTAAAAAAATTTGGGTGTCCCCGAACTTTTGTCGGTCTGTCCCCGAACTTTTGGTCGTTTGTCCCCGAACTTTTGCCCCCCCCCTGATAACGTGAAAATTAAAAATCGATTTTCTAATTTTTCTAGTGAAGTACACCTCTTCGATTTTAGTTCAAGAATCTTAGAATTTTGCCCTGATCATGATGATATATCGTGTGTTTGGATCACACCTTCAACAGTTAGTTAGTACAGATAAACATTACACGTTTTATATAAAAAGATAGAGCTGATTCAAAGTCAATTAGTAGCCAAAATTTTTTCATGTGCAGCTCTGGCTTAAAGCTAAACGAGATCAAAAAGTTTTAACACATTTTTTCATAGCTGAATCAAAAAGGAGAGAACATGCCAGGACAGGAAAAAGTTTAGAAATTCAATACTTTCCATTCCAAGCTTCAAGGGCTTTTAATTCTTTATTTTTGTGTAAATTTGCTAACTTTTCAATACAATAAAAAATGTTTTATATTACATTACTACTAGAAATATTATACTTCGATATGAAACAAAATAGAATTTGAATATTAAAATATTCAAAGTTCAGGCAAATCGTTTTAATACATAAACTGTTTTATTTTCTCGCTTTTTTGTTTCGTGGATTTTTTAATTTAAAAAAATCATAAATTATCAATTTAGAATCGTAATCACCCTTCAAAACTACTTAACATCGAGCACAATTCAATCGCCGAGCGAAACACCTTATTTTTAATTTTGCTCAGAAGTGAAAAATTACTAACAAAATACCATGAGGCTCAACAAAAGTTGCCAATTTTGCTACGAAATTTGGCTTTACAAGAAAAGAGAAGGATCGAAACAAGTTGTAAATCTCAAAAAATTGGAAATTTTGATGCGTTTTGGTGTCAAGTAGGAGTTATCTTANCTTTACAAGAAAAGAGAAGGATCGAAACAAGTTGTAAATCTCAAAAAATTGGAAATTTTGATGCGTTTTGGTGTCAAGTAGGAGTTATCTTACAGAAAAAATAATATATTTTGAAAATTTTTAGCCTTGTTTACAATTTTTCCGAGAAGATCATAATGACTCAAAGAGAACACACCTTTATAGCATGGAACATTTTGATCGGGTTGTCAAGAGAGGATTTTTCAACTTGGGTAATTTTTTCAATTTTTCTATGGGGAGGAGGGGCAAAAGTCACGGGAAAAATGTCAAAAGTTACGAATGGGACAACTAAAAATTTTTTTCAGTGTAAATTGCCTGATTTTATATTTTTGAGACGAATGAAGAAAAAAATTTAAACTTTTGGCATTTTCCCCGTAACTACTGGGCACTCTCCTTAGATACAGGGTGGGTCAAAAGAAGTGGCTTTTTGCGATTTTTGGGATGCCAGATCCTATAGATTTTCTTTATAACAGAAATTTTTTCAAAAAAAGTGATGTTCTACAAAGTACTCTGTCGTGAACTCAGGAACAATTTTGTAGAACATCAATTTTTGTGAAAAAATTTATATTATGAAAAAAATCCTTATGAATTGGGTCCCAAAAAATTACAAAAAGCCATCTTTTTGGCCAACCCTTTATCTTGTCAATATCATTTTTAAAGTTTCATTTTAGACGAAGACTTTTACATTAACAAATACTTCAAAATGCCGTCTAGCTTATGCCCGATCAAAGGCCGATTTCAGATTAACATGACCACACAAAATCATTGCTTTTTTGGTTTGGAATTTGTACTCAAAGATGAAATTTCTAAGCGCTTCATTTGCAAATGCTGTGTGACAAGCTTCAAAGAAAGCAAATTAGAAGATTTGGGTGTCCATTTAAGATCCTATGGACATGCAATTCGTGCTTTGGTAATCAAGTTTTTGAACAGTTATGTATCAAAGCGAAAATTTTAGCATTCGATTAATCCATCTATGATTTCATATTTGTGGAGATGTGTGGATGGAAGTCAAGAAAATGAAGTGATTTTGGACTATTTGAAGCATACACCGATCAAT
This sequence comes from Acrobeloides nanus, assembly GCA_900406225.1. Lineage (NCBI taxonomy): Eukaryota > Metazoa > Nematoda > Chromadorea > Rhabditida > Cephalobidae > Acrobeloides > Acrobeloides nanus. The sequence continues at coordinate 76,766 of OZJO01000865.1, read as the reverse complement.
TCGGATGATAGAATTAGACTGTATGATCCTATTTTGGCGATTTCTTTGAATTGTCAGTCATCGATACCGAAAAAGTTTTTGCAAATGGCTCATACGGAGCCCAGTGATCGGAAAGCCTTGATTTGGTCAGAAAGTAAGGATAAAAAAGTTGATTTTTTGGTAGTATGCCAAGGAATCAAGAAAGGTCTGAAAAATTTTACAACAGAAAAATTTTAAAAAAGAGAAAATTTTTGGCTAGAAATAAAATCCATTAAAAAACTTTGGAGTTACTTCGGCTATGATTTCATTGAACGTGGTCTAAAATCACAAAATTTTATTTTTGAAATTTTCTCAAAAGTACCCTTTTAGGGGTAATTTTATACGGGGAAACACGTTGGCGATATTATTTTTGCGTTAAAATGCTTCCATTTTTTAGAAAATCGAATTTTTACAATTAGTTTTTTCTAAGTATGTACTTTCTTTGTCTTCAATGATTTTATATATATTTGATTTTGAGAAAATTTCGAAAAATAAAATTTTGCGATTTTAGACCACGTTTAATAAGAGTCGAAGTAGCTTCAAATCTTTCTTCAAACCATATGGGTAAGAGGTAAAAGACCTCAATCCGAAATGTTCTCATTATTATACTACTAGATTTCTCCTTTTTCAAAATTTTCAATTTTTAGAGTTAGTTGGATGTGTCGGCCTCAATACTGCCCTGAATACTACTCATCTGGAAATGTTGGAAATTACTAAAAAGCTTATGAAAATCTGGTGCCATGTAAATAAAAATCATAAATATATAAAACACGTAAAATTTTAGGATTGTGGACAAGCATTTACTTGTTTCTTGGACCGACTTGACCACATTTNTAAAATAAAATCATAAATATATAAAACACGTAAAATTTTAGGATTGTGGACAAGCATTTACTTGTTTCTTGGACCGACTTGACCACATTTGGTTTGATCATATGTTCACTAGGTCTCATTGGCATCGATCAAACATGTTCAAAGTCAATCGATTAAGTATACTTTTTGATATATCTACCTTAAAGCTTATACTAGTTGCGTAATCAATGGAGGGGCCACCGTCACAGGTGCCCAAACGGGGGGGGGGAATCTACCCCACCCCCCCCCTCCAACCCCATCCGGCAAAAGGCCAAAAATAGGGACCAACCCGGCATTGTTGAAAAAATCGAAAAAAATCACCTTGTCCCCCCTTATGTTTTTTTAAATGTTTTTGCCCAAAAATTTTTCAACGAAAAACATAGGGGGACCAAGGTAAATTTTTCACTTTTTGGGGACCCAACCCAGCATCAGACCCCCATCTCCACCCCTTTTTGGATACCTATGGCCACCGCCCCTCATTCCGTTAAAAAAATGGCATTTTTAGTCAATTTATTCACTAAAAATGCCATTTTTCATCAAAAATCGCTTTTTTACCATTTAAATTTTTTCCAAAATTCCCGCATATAGTCTACCCTATAAATTTTTTAATAAAAATTTGCATTTTTAGGCTTCAACAATTTTGATGAAAGACCATCACCATTTTTTGTCCCTGCTTATGAGCAAGAACCAGGCAAGAAGGTATACAGAGATTTGATTAATTGTTGTGAATTCTAACTACTTTAGAAAGTAACCTGGAAATGGAATGACTATACCAAAGCCTATGAATTTGCATATTTACGTTTGGGTCTAAAAGATATTGCTCATAGATATGGTCCGAATGGAGATTTCTTTTGTAGCTTGTGTGCGAAGAATTTACCATTGGACCAAAATTTGTTGGAGCGGCATGTTAGGTCGTTAGAACATGTGTTTTTCTATGCGGTGAGTTTTTAACTGAAACCTCAGAATGTTTGGGGCATGGGAAAAACTCATATTGAGGGACCCAGATGTTTTAGCATTCAAAAGAACCCCAATATTTTTTTGGACAGCAGTCCATCTATATATATATCCAGATGTCCCATTTTGTCATAACCTATTTTATAGCACAAATACCTTCCACTAGCAATCCCCGATTTGGAAGATATTCTCTCCGAAAAACACATCAACATCTCCTCCAAACGCAAATCTCTCCGTCGCTACATCGCCCGACTTTTTAAAGACACCGAAGAAAAACTCGACGCCATCCCAATCTACAACCTGAAACGCAAACCATGCATATATGAATCGGTTGAAATCGCCGTCGATTTTGATGAATTTGCAATAGAAACTGAAACAATGGATAAGAAAATAGAAAAAGCATTAACTCCAGTCTGGAATTTTATGCTTCCATGTGTTGGTGATATTCGGATTGATAAAACGAATTATGAAAAAATTAATTTGGATTTATCGGAAGAGAGTTCGGGACAGAAAATGTCACTGGAAGTTGAAAAATGCAAATTGTTGAACGAGATGAAATATAATGAATTGGATAATAATGGGACAAGTGCGGCACCGGCGTCAGTTATGGATGTGATTAAACAAGGTATACTTTGTTCTCCATCTAGACGAATTTTTGCAACAAAAAAAGGTTTATTGAAAGTCAAAAGTGTATGAAAATCAGGGAAAAAAGTTTGAAAATGCGATTTCTGATAGCACTTTAGAGGCAGAAGAGACCCATTCACCTTTAAAAAATGAAAATTTCTCAAAAGCTATATAAACAAAACCGTTAAAAGTTCTTTTTAGAGAATAAAAAATCTACGAGTCGTGATAGAAGCCGCTCTAGAAGCAGAGAAAAATCTCACCGACGCCATTCACCATCTAGACGAAATTCGGCTCGCTCAAGATCCAGAAGCCGAGAACGACACCATAGTAGTTATAGGTAGGCAAAATTTATTTATCTATTTTACTATTAAAATCTAGGGGCCGTTCGCCACATCGTCATCGCTCCAAATCACCACATTTTCGGCACCGTTCACGATCACCCAGAAAGCATAGCAATAATACGCCACCAGCACATGATGATCCCTACAATTATGGCTTTGCAGTTCCTGCATTTTCAAAGGGTTCGGCTCCAATTTCGGCTTATGATGATGCTGAAAGGGCAAAGCAAACTGCTACTATTAGCAAAGGGTAATTTATTGTAAAAAAGAAGTGATTTGAAATTTTTTTTTGAAAGAAATGCTCCCCGCACATCTCCATCTAATTTTTTTGAAAAACAAAAGACATGTTACCCCCACCTATCCAGTTCACGGCGTAGAAAAATTCCGAAAAAGTGTTATCAAAAATTTAAAAAATGTCGCCAATCGACTCAGCTCTTCTAGTGCTTCAAAACGAGTACCATATCATAGGATTTTGGGGGTTTGAACCATGGCCAAATGGCTAAAGTGACAGATTTGCAGTTTATAGGTTACGTGTTCGAATCCCGCTTCAAATTAAAGTTGTCCAAACTTCATGAAAATTTTTACATATCCATATTTTGGCCGAAATAGAAAATTTGACATAAACTTTTTAATTTTAGAATAAATCCTTCTGATGTAAGCTACAACACGAGTAATAGAGATCCTGCTTTTGTTAGGTAATAAAAAAAATTCAATTTTTTTGACACAAATTCAAAAATATTGTTTAGACTCAAAAATTCTTTTGTTTTTATTTTTGCACAAATTTAATTTTTTAGATCTCGTATATTTGTCGGCTTTGGTGTGAATAATCCCATAACTAGGGATGAAATAATCCAACTTTTCGGAACGTATGGCAAGCTTCTTGGCTGTTCTTGCTTCACCGGTTATGCGTTTATACAATTCTCAAATTCATCGGAAGCTGATCTGGCTGTGTCTGCGCTTAATGGATATTATTTTAAGGGGAATGTTTTAGGTATAATAAAAATTTGATTGTTTGAAAAATTTGATTTTTTAGATGTCAAATTGGTTGTGTCTGGTATGAAAGCTTCCTCGATTGATCACTATAAGGCAATAGAATTGTAAGGAATTTGGCATTTTCGATTTCATTCTTATTTTTATAGATGCCAACAATTAGTTGATCCTGAACTAACTTTACCCGGATCATCCAGCAAAAATCGACGAAGCCGTTCTAACTCTGCCGAATCTGTTTCCTCATCTGGTTCTTCGGAATTCATCAAAATCGGAAAATCGAAAAACCCCAGCAAAATCGAAACCGAAGAGAAGAAGGCTGCAAAAATTCAAATCAACTTGCTAAACCGCTTAGCAGCAAAGAATAAAAAAGAAAAAAGTCCATCGCCACCACCTGGTGAATTTAAGATCCGACATGCTCCGGCACCGGTTAAACCACCGTCTTTACAAGACGACGAAGATGAGCCACTAGCATTGAGAAAATTAAAAAGTTTGTCTTCAATGCTAAAACCGAAGATTGAGACAATTGCTCAAGAGCCACCAAAAATTGAACTCCCAACAATTCCGACATCCATTCCACCATCTAATCCATTCATTCCGATTAGTACAATTAATTTAATGTCAATGGCACCTCCACCAGTAGAAACTCAAATACTTAAGTTTGATTTGACTAAAAATCCGGTTTATACGGGTCTTCCATTGCCAGACTTGTCCATGCCACCACCGAATATGGCCCCAAATTTGTATGGCGGCCAAGTTCCAGGAATGATGCCAGGATTTCCAAGTGCAACTATTGTGCCACAGCCTGGTTTAGGAGGTATTTATTAGAAAAATAAATGGTTTTATATCGATTATTTAGTTTCCGTTGTCCCTCCTTTGCCAGGTGCAGCTCTGGGACCGTGGAATGTCGCCACACCACCTCAAGTCTTGAACCCGCAACAGGTGGTCTTGAAAGCCAAAATGGAGTTGTATAAAAGAGATCTTATCAAGATTAATTCAAAAGAAGAGTTGATAAAATATTTAAAAGAACAAGGCTCTGAAAAGGTTCCAGAAACGGAACCTCCACTTCTTTTTAATGAGGCAAGTTTTGTAATCATAATTGGGCAGGGGCGTGTGCCACCCCTCCCTACTTCTTAATAGGCCATAATTACCGAAAAAGTATAAGGTTTTTGCACAAAAATTGACTTTTTTGCTCAAAAAATGAAAAATATTTTTAAACGTTAACAATTGATAATTTACAGTAGTTATATTGAAAATTTACGATTTTAAAGCAAAAAATTCAAAAAAGTTTGTGTATTACAACGAAAACATGAACCCAAATTCAAATTTCAATCGCAATTATCTCGAAAACTACAGCGATTCAAAGGTTGTCGTAAAAACGAAAAATGCTCCATTTTTTATGATCTTTCTGAATATATTATTCTTATATAGGATTTTTTCCGAGTGGGCTGGTCCTTTAAAGCCAATAACCATATGAATCTTTTTAGATCGTCAAAACCAAGAAAGGCATTCTAGGAGCAGATTCTCTTTATCAAATCATTTGTTATGGTTATCCGGATTTGGAAACTTTTTATTGCCATATGTGTGACTATTGGACAACCGTTTCGGAAATATTTTCCCATTTGAATGCTTCTATGCATCGACTTAAATATATGGTAGGCATCGGGATTAAAATTTGATTGTAAGAGTCCCTGAGGGGGTCCTTTTCATTCCAGCCAAAGGTGAGTAAAACCAAAAAGGGCTGGTGTGTGTCTTTCATAGGTGTATAAGGTGGGGGGACGGTTTAGAGCGGATGCGGTACGTTTGACGACCATTTTTAAGGGTCCTCCTTACGTTTTTATAAATTTGGCAAAAACATATGGGGGACCGAAGTACATAATATTTTCGATTTTCAAAAAATCTAAAAATTACCATTCCACTCCCTTTATGCTTTCGGTACGTTTTCATTTTTAGGGCCTCATTCAGCTATATCAGGGTAGACGGAGTCCACCCCATAAATTTCTATGGTGTCTTTTAGGAAGGAGGCGTGGGTCCCTTTTAACTAATTCAGAAAAAACAGTAAAAAAGTTTCTCTTTTAAGTTCCGAAGCTATAAAGTCTATCATAAAAAGGCAATGGATGAACCAGATGAAGACGCTAGAGACATCCTTCTCCAAAAATTTGCCGAACACATATGGAAAATCGAAGGCAGCGGTGAATGCAGAAATCGAATGCGTTGCATTTTGAACGCTGAAGACATCCAACGGATTTGGCCCGACTTCAGAAATTATGTTGACAATTCTTGGAAGCTCCCTGATTTAGGTAAAATAAATTTTTGTGTAAATATTGAAGTATGATTTTAGAAGAGGACAAACCAGCGGATCCGATAAAACCGCCAGTTATTGAACATAATTTTGCAAGAGCAGCAGAACCAACGAAATCAACTCCGGAGAAAGAAAAACCGCTTGTTGTTCAACGTCCTAACCAACCGCAAGTTGAGGAAAAAGATCTTAGGCTCGCAGAATTTTTGGCCAGAATGCAAAGCACTTTGACTGAAAAGCCTAGTGAAGAAAGGGGAAAGAGGTAAAATAAACATAAAGTTTACTATTACAAATAACTCATGAGATGATCGCTTTTTATCTACCAAAAAGTGTAGAAAAAATACAGAGTGGCGCAAAAAATGAGACTTCAAAAATTTTCAAGTTTTTAAATTTTCACAAAAATAACTCTATAGGGGGTTTTTCTATGCAGGAATCAATTGAGCGTATTTCCGGACCTTGAAAATGCTTCCCTGACCCTGATTCGGGGAAGAGGCATGTGTATTGAAGTTAAAATTGGGTCAGGGAGTCGTTTTCAAGGTTCAGAAATGCGCGCAATTGATTCCTAGCATAGAAAATCTCCCTATTTTGGCGAAAATTTTTGAATAAATCTCTTTTTTGTGCCACCCTGTACATAAAATATTTTTATTTCAGAGTTCCGGAAGAAGATTATTTTGCAAGGCGCAGACAACGTTCGCCATCACCAGCTCGTAGTCCATCAAGAGATAGATCATCAAATCGACAATACGACCCTTATGGAAGAGAACCAAAACGAAGGAGAGAGGAATATTCTCCAGATACAACCTGGCTAAGACCAGAGCCCTCAAAATCTCCAGGTATGCCTCATAAAACTTGTCATTACTTCAATTTTTAGAACTCCAATACTCGATGAAAGACAGTGACACTGATTGGGAAAATAAAGCAGCTGAATTTTTGGAAAAGATCGGAGAAAAAGATGCAGCTGAAAAAATCGTGTCAAGAAGCAAACGGAATGAATATTCAACAAGAAAAGAATATGATTTTCCACAACAAGTTGATTACGAAATGTTTGATAACCCACCTGGTGTGGATGCGCCAACTTCGAGTTATGGTAGTTATAGACTATCTTTCATAAAATAATAATTTTTTAGGACATACATCCCATTATGAACGAGGCAGAGAATATCAATTCGAATCACAGAAGCAAATCTCTCGGGATATGCCTCCGAAATTTGAATCACGAGACCAACTATCTCGCTTTGATCATCATGATAGCCCAGCAAAGTTCGGAGCACGAGATCAACCCTCTCGTTACGATTATCGGGATAAACCATCAAATTTTGAGCCACGAGACCAGCCTTCACATTTTGAACAACATGCCCAGTTTTCACGAGGAAGTGCTCCACCAGTCGCCAACCAACAACCATCGGCTCAAACTCCAGCAGATAATTCCGACCTCCAAGATATCCTTAGCGTTATGGGTCTTTCATCAGAGGAGGTTGTAAGAATCCTGCAACAGGCTAGACCAGGTACAACATCAAATCAAGCATCGGCTCAACAAGGAAATTATTCGAGGTAAACATGAATTTTATGAAGGATATTTTTACAAATTGTTTCAGTCAGACACAATCTCCTGGACCTAAGAAAACAGAAGAAATAAACCGTCCAATGCGAGAATACAGAAGATATGTTCCTCCTAGTCCAGAACGAGGTGGTGCAAATGTTGGCACAAGAGGTATTTCAATTTTCAAAAAATGGAAGAGTAAAAATTCCATGACCATCTGGATGAAAGTTTTCTGAAGCAAAAATTNCAAATGTTGGCACAAGAGGTATTTCAATTTTCAAAAAATGGAAGAGTAAAAATTCCATGACCATCTGGATGAAAGTTTTCTGAAGCAAAAATTGGATTTTCTAAAAAATGGAAGCGTGTTTAAGTAAAAATAACATTGCCAAGATGTTTCCCGCATAAAATTATCTCTAATAGGGTCATTTTTGAAAAAAATTTTGAGAAATAAAATTTTTCGATTTTAGAGCACGTTAATGGGGTATAAGTATAAGGGTATAGGTATAAGAGTCGAAGTAGCTTCTGAATGTTTAGCACCTTTTTTTAGCTCGTGTAGTTCGCGAAGATACCGGTTATGGACGTAAGGAAGCACCAATGGAAAATCAGCCTAAAATAATTCCACTGGATGTTGGAAAGCCCAGGCCAGCAAACCCAAATCCATCAAACTATCCAGAACCTTGGAAACGTTAATATATACTCAATTTTAAAAAGTTGTTGAACCTTGTTATCTTGTAATTTTCTATTTATAACTTGTTATTTTGATGTAATAAAATTTTTAAAAAGTTGAAAAGTTTTTGACGCTAAAAAATTAGCCGAAAAATTAGTTCAAAATCCATTTTATTATTATTAAATATAATTAGATGATCAAATTTTGGCAAGCCACTTTAATTTAATACAAAGCACCGACGAAAAAACCATCAAATTCTTATTTATCCGTGAACAAAACGCCCAGTCAGCTTATAAACTCTTCGCAATGCTTGTGCTTCACTATATGAGTGTGGGAGTGCTGTAGCATGTGGAACAGTGACACGTTCACCATACATGAAGTGTCGATTGAAAGCATGATCATGAGGTTTATGCCATTCATAGGGACTATGTGCAAAGCGTTGAGCAAAGTCGTCGGCTTTAAGGCGAGCAGAAACATAGCGGTCTAGATATTGTTGAGAGCCACGTAAATAGGAGGGTTGTTGGCGCTAAATTTCAAATTTTTATCATAAATTATATAATATTTGTTTTTACAGGGTGCCCCAAACAATGGCACTTTTGCGGTTTTTGGGCGATTTTTTCAAAAAAAATGTTTTAAAGGATACACTGTAGTTGTACTTCAAAAATTTTTTGGGAGTTTCTGCTTCGATTTTTAATATATTCATTTTTTTGATTATTCAAAATTTATGGGATATTTCCTCAAAGTTAAACAAATTTTAAACATACTTGTTCAAAGAAGATCCTTTTTGTTTGGAACGTATAATAAGGAATATGAGAGGCACGTTCAAGCGGCTCATAGACTGCTCTTTTATAAGGACGAGCAATTTCACGGTGAGTGTCCTAAAAGTACATTTTGACCTTAGCTTAGGGTTGCATAAACGCCACCTTTTTTAGCTCAATGCCACCTTTTTTTGTACTATTTTTACCTAATGCCACCTTTTTTGCCACGAATTTTTTTGTTATCTTTAAAGAAACCCCTTTAAAAGCCACCTTTTTGAATAAGAATTGCCACCTTTTTAAAAAAGTCATTATGCATCCCTACCTTAGCCGATTGAAACATTTTCACTTACAGTAAACTTGGCTGGACTGTATGCGTTGGAATACCAGTCATATACATGTGGCTTATAGATCCTTTGAGTATGAACAATCCTCTCCGGAACTCTATAATGTTGTGGCAATGCTAGAGATGGTGCAAGTGAACTGATAGAAGGGCTTCTCTTGATAGGGAAATCATGTTGAGCCTCCTTGATGTACGTCAAGTTTGTGAAGGATGCGGATCGGGCCAAGCTTTTAGGCTTACTCCAAACATTATCGAGCATCATTTGATAGGTATTTTCAGCTCGAGTTTTGTCGACATATTTTCTAAAAATGATGGTAAGGTAGAAAAGAAAAAAGAGTACATACCCAGCTGGGTAGTCGACCCACCATTTTGTGGATAAGTCGATTTCGTCAGCTATGTCAGTCGCTCGCACCATCTTCTAAAAAAGAAACAAAAAATTATGGATAGCAGCACGCGGCACGGTTCTAATTTTGAAAAAAAGTGGTATCGGATTTTTTCGCGGACAAATTCAAATTGTTGGAAAGGATCAATTTAAAAATATTTCGAATAAAGAATCTTGTGAAAAAAGTTCGTGAAAAAATGCACAAAATCGGCGAGTCAACAATTCCTTCCAGAACAATTATCCCCATGGGCATTTGCCCCGGAACAATTGCCCTTGATCCAAAAATTTTTTTATTAGGGGACATTTATTTTCATCTCCCTGACAAAAATTTTTTCGAGATAATTGTCCTTGGGGGCAATTGTTCTGAGGGCAATTGAACGTGGGGGCAATTGTTCCTCCGTGATAATTGTTCTGGAGGGAATTGTTGACTCGCCCGCAAAATCGGTGGGATGAATTCGATTCTATTGGGTCGTTCGGAAAATAACCGGCTTTTGCAGATTCAATCTTATCGTTATAAAAATGACGCTTCCGGGGGGGGGGGTTTCTATGCGGAGAATCGTTTACGCACATTTCCGAAACGTGAAATGGTCTGTGTATTGAAGCGAAAATCTAAATTTGAATTCTTGAAGGAATTTTTGAAACATTCTACTGTTAATCGCTAGAGCGCATAGAAAAACGGTAATACCCCAATTTTCGTAAAAAACATATTCTTCGTTTTTGAGGAAATTTAGTTATTTCGGTCAATTTATGCAAATTTCGATCATTTTTATCAACCTTTGAACTAAATTTCCTCAAAAACGAAGAATTTGTTTTTCATGAAAATTGGAATACTACCATTTTTCGATCGCTCTATCGATTGGCGGTAGAATTTTTCAAAAATTCCTTCAGGAATTCGAATTTAGATTTTCGTTTCAATACACAGACCATTTCACGCTTCGGAAATGTACGTAATCGATTTCCCGCATAGAAAACCCCCATAGGGCTCTAGAACATTTCTCAACGCAATAACAAAATCAATGCAATAAAAAGCGGACATTTCTCAACGAAAAAGAGGACAGTTCTCAACGATTTTATACAATCCGTTGAGAAATGTCCGCTTTTTTGTTGAGAAGTGTCCGTTGAGAAATGTCCGTTGAGAAGTGTCCTAGAGTCCCCGGAGGAGTCATTTTTATAACGATATGATTGAATTTACAAAAGCCGATTATTTTTCGAACGACCCAATAGTACTCGAATTTAAACAACCTAATAGAAAATGTTTAAAAATATCAAAAATATCCTTTTTTGCCAAAAATTTAAATAAAAATTTTGTTCAACCATAATTCTATCATTTTATGTCTAGCCAAGACCTGAAAACTTGTATCAAGCACGAAAAAATGAACACAAAACGCCCCCATTTTCTCTACTCTCTTTCATACATACTTAGCTTCATAGATCTGGGAAAGTTTTCTCTCTTAAGATTTTCTCTCAAATAACAATCATTTAGCTCAATAGCGATCTTGCCTTAGGCACCCAAATATTCAATCGATAAATTGGAAGAGCCAAGGGGTTTATAAGAAACAGAAAGTCTTTGGTGTAAAATTGTGGGGTATTGTTTATGTTAAAGATGTTAAAAAATTTGAAGTTTTTATTGGAAAAATGTCAAAAAATCAAATTGCACTAAACAAGAATATACAGGGTGGCGCATAAAGAACCGGATTTTTGAGCGATTTATTCAAAAAATTTTCAAGTTTTTCAATTTTTTCACCAAAATAACCAAAAAAGATGTTTTTCTATTCGAAAAATCAATTGCGCGCACCTCCGAACCTTGAAAACGCTTCCTTGACTCTGAATTAGCATATTTCGATTCAATACACACACACCTCTTCCCTGAATGAATGAGGGTCGGAGAAACGTTTTCAAAGTTCGGAAATGCGCGCAATCAATTTCTCGCATAGAAAAACCCCTATAGGTAGGGCTTCTATACGTCAATCTCCGAATAGTGACAAAAGTTGTTAAAAAATAGTGACAAAATTGTTCAAAATAGTGACGAAAATAGTGACAAGCGTTTTTTTGGCAAAAACTTGACTTAAAAATGGAATTTTTGAGCAAAAAATCGCATCTTTGGGCAAAAATAGCCATCTTTTGATGATTCTTGGTAAAAAAATAACAATCTTTATTGAAATTTTTAAAAAATGGCCATCTTTTCAAAAATTTTCAAAACCAGGAAAAACACCTTAAGGGGAAAAATTCCTAAGGGGAGACAATTTTTTCAGGAACAAGGCGGTCGAAAAATAGTGACTTTTTCTCCAAAATAGTGACATCATAATTCAACGCCTAAAATAGTGACAAAAGTCACTAATTAGTGAATTTATGGAAGCCCTTCTATAGGGTTATTTTGGTAAAAAAGTGAAAAACTTGAAAAATTTTGAAAAAATCGCCCAAAAAACTTTAAAAATCCGGTTTTTTACACCACCCTGTAACATAAATATATGAGTATCGTCCATAAAGCACGATAGAGAATGGAAAAATGGGTAACGCATTTTCACGCTTCGGTAATGCGCACAATCGATTCTGCCGATTTTCCGGCGAAAAATCGAATTTTAGTTCATTTTTGCTTCAATACGCCCATTATCTTCCCTGAGACAGGGTTAAGAAAGCATTTTCACGCTTCGGTATCGATTCCCTGCACCAAATTACCCCTATAGTGGTCCTTTTAAAAAAAATCGGGTCCAAAACTCATGCAAAAAAATAACTTTTCGATCAACCCAATATTTCAAAAATGGATATGTCTCAACCAATAGTCACCCATTTATGAATTTCACATAATAAATAAATTTTATATAGAATTTTTGATATGATTAAAAGCTTCGGTCATCTTTTCTCTTAATTTTGTTTCACCCAATATAAAATCAGTTGCAAGCCTAGCATACCCATCATGTATTGTTAATTCTGGGTTAATAAATGCTATAGAATCCTAAAAATTTCCTTTTCTTTTTAGACTACAAAAAAGCAAACACACCTTTAATGGATATGGTAATCCTTGCTTCAAACCTCTTGCTAACTCAGGCCCAAGAAAAGTTTTTGCCAAAGGTGCTAGTTCGGATATGCTTTCAGGATTTATGCCATCAATGGCACTTCGATGGAGGCGGACATTTAGCTTTCTGAGCTTGAGATCACCACTGAATTTTCCATCGTCGGCTTTGAGTTTGATATCAGCGATGCCGTCGGCAGATGAGACAAGGATTTGTTTGTCATGGCCATTTTCATCGACATAAGTTAGAATTCGTGCTAAAAAGTTAATAATGTGAATAACAGGGGTATAAATTCATATTCTTGGTAGATGGGTTTCAAAAATTTTCTAGAAATTAGGTCATGGATCCATGTAGAAATTTAATTTTGAGGTTGAATGAGTGAAGAGGCTTGGGGAGAGGGATGATAAAAATTCAATTGTGCAAATCTTCTATTTTTTATATATGTAAATATGTCACGGCGGTTTTTTTTGGCAAAAATTGGAGGAGATTCGAAATTTTAAAAACGAGTCATGCCATTCGACTCATCTCAACGAGATAAGTAAAACGAGATATGTATTGTACAAAGACGCTAACGATTTGCATGGCCGAGTCGTTAGTGTGCCAGGATTTGCACTTATAGGTCTCGGGCTCGCATCCCACATCAAATTTAAAGTTGTACAAATCCCATGAAAATTTGTGATTATCTCTTTTTGGCCTCTAAAACACTTTGCAATCATTTTTTGGTCAGTAAATACTTCTGGAGCTGTATAGTAAGGTTAGGTTTTATAAAAGTTAAAATCACTATTACTATACAGCTCCAGCAAGTATTTACTGATCAAAAAAGGATTGCAAAGTGTTTTAGAGGTCAAAATAGAGATATGCGAAGATTTTAGTGGAAATTAAACAATTTTAAATTTGACGCAGAATTCGAACCCAAGACCTATAAGTGCAAGTACTGGCACACTAACCACTCGGCCATAATCATTAGCGTCTTTGTACAATATAGACTTCGTTTTACTCATCTCGTTGAGCTGAGTCCACTGGCATGACTCGTTTTAAAAATGTTGAATTTCCTTCAATTTTTGCCACAAAAAAGCGTCGTGATGTATAGGCCTAAAATTACGTTACTTCTAACATCCATTGAACTGACATTATCGAAAAATCGCACTTCTGGCAACCCGTGTGGTAATAGAACAAATTTAGTTGTAGTATTAGGGAAATGTTCAGCTATGGCAGGTATCAATTTCCCAACACATATACCAGAAACCACATCAGAGTCAAATTCGATTTTATCGTCACAGATTGTTCTTACAAAACCTTTGTACTTATCTGGCAAGTTGGCTTGCTCTATCTAAAAATTTTTTTATTGTTGTGGCGAAGTAGTTTTACCTTTATTCCAAGCCGATCACTTTCATAAGCATGATATAATAACGAATTGAGGGTGTATTCAGAAGCATACATGTACAACATCTTTTCGGAATCAATTTCTGCTACCATTGGTCTAGGGTAGAAGGGTGCATTTCCGGCGGTATTTTCATATTTTAATTCCCCTAAAATAAAAATTTTAGATACTTTCTGTTGCTGTTGGCACTACTACAAGGTCGAAATTCAATATGAGTCAAACAATGACTGCTATGGTGTAGTGGTCTGGTACGGTACCAAGGAGTTCGGTATCACCGGCACCGTCAAGTGTCGTTCAAAAGATTTTGCCCTGCAATATTTATCGGGAAAATCTAAGAGGAACTTTAGTTAGTGATCCACACGCTGGAGGAATAAAACAAAGGCGATCAGGATGAAATCTGGCAAAGGAAACCGTCTAGTCAGAAACACGAACTCATGAATCCGGCCAATATCCACCTGTGGTGTTTGTAGACGGGAAAAGAAGACTTTCTCTACACACAGCTGGCGACAATAGTGCTCGTCTTAGCTGCCGTGACCTAATGAGTGATCGGAGCACGACATCTCCTAACAGGCAGCGGCACTACAAGTTAAGATGTGGGTGGCAAAAAAATCATTTGGTCCAAAAACAACGTGCAATACATTTCAAAAAGAGGAGGTGTTGTTGTGGTTGGCACTACTACAAGGTCGAAATTCGATACGAGTCATTTAGTGACCACCATGGTGTAGTGGTCCGATCACTGCCAAGGAGTTCGGCATCACCTGCACTAGCAAAGGGTCGGTTCCCCCTTGCATCCGAAAGATTTTGCGCCGCAATATTTAGCGGAAAAATCTGAGTGGAACACTTCAATTACAAAGAGGGACCAATTATCGACCGGGGATCACAACACTTTCTTCAGGGCTTTAGTCACAATTATACCTCTTTGTTGGGTCTCGAAATATTCTGTTGTAACCACTGGATCTGCTATATAACGATTATCTATCAGGAGCCCATCTGTAAATCTTCTAATAAATCTAAAAAATTCTTGAGTTTTTAAAGGTCATTTGAACATTATCTTTTTTTGTTGAAAATCTTTGAATTATCGCTTTCACTCACTTTTCAATGACGGAACTAGAATTAAATCCTTGAAAATGTTCGCTGAGTTTCGCTGCTGTTAATCGTTTAAATAGATTCGGAGAATTTTTTTCAATAATTTCGCCCAAGCCTTTACAGAAGAGGTTTGGGATGCGTTGGCGGATCACATCGTTTATTTGGGCCTAAAATTTGTTTAAATCATTCTAATCGGTGAGCTGAAAAAGCTAGTGATAACAAAAATTTTTTAGCTTTTTTGCCAAAAAGAGATATGCTTTTGTTGAAAATTTTTACGATTTTAAATTTTTAAAACTGATCCAAATTAAGACTAGCTAGCATACCTCGAAAGTTTTCACCACCGGTCCTAAAGGACCTTCAGGTTCTAAATAGAATTGACTTTGATAAATAATCGTAGAGCAATTCAATACATTAACTGCCATTAGTCCATCCTGTGTGGCCTTAAAACTAACTACCATAGACACAGACATGCCATTGAGATCGCCATGAACATAACCAGGAACTTGAAAAACTCCAGCCGAGCCAAGGAAACGTCCTGCTAAGCTAGAAAATACAAACTTTTTATTTTATAAATATTATTCAAATTTGAGAAGACGCTAAAAATTTGGCTCTGATGGGTATTGAACCAGAGTATTCAGAAAATTTTTTTGATGCCCGATAAAAATGGTATATTTAGAAGGACAGAAAATTTTTGTTGAAATCCAAAATTTTCGAATTTTGAATTTATGAAAAACAAGCTTCGACAAACTGTTTTAACGACCTTAAAGGGTCAGTTCAAGTGGAAAAAAGTTGTCATTTTTGTTATATTCGGAAGTTCATAAAAATGGAGTATTTTTTGTTTTTACAGTAAATTCTGAATCGTTGTCGTTTCGATTTTTGTGAATTTTTTCAAAATTTTTCAAGTTTTTAAATTTTCACCAAAATAACCTTATAGAGGGTTTTTCTATGCGGGAAATCAATTGTTCGCATTGTCGAACCTTGAAAACGCTTCTCTGACACTAAAATAGCCTATTTTCGCTTCAATACACATCTCTCTTCCCTGAATCAGGGTCAAGGAAGCGTTTTCAAGGTTGCGATGCGCGATCGATTCCTCGCATAGAAAAACCCCTATAGGGTTATTTTGGTGAAAACTTAAAAGTTTGAAAATTTTTGAAAAAATCCGCAAAAATTGAAAAAATCTCTTTTTTAACCACCTTGCACAACAATTACCTTATTCCAGCATTTTCTATACTCAAAACCATGTATGTATTTGGATGAAATGATATATGAGCACCTTGAGGAGGAAGATATCTCAAAGTTCTTATTTGATCCACTTCAATAAATCCTTCTAATCCAGTTGCCGAAAAAGGAGATTTTACACGAAATCCATTCAACGATGCCAATTGTTCATTTAATAATTTTACAGCAACTGTTTTTAAATGTTCTGCTCCTTTTTTGGTTAAGCGTAATCTGACTCCAGGGCTGCCTAAATTTTTTAAATAAAAATTGGAGAATGTCAAAGATGAAGGGTCTACTAGGATTTCTAGCATTTCGATGCCGGATCTTTCATAATATAATTTTTTTCACAAAAAGTGATACAGTCAAACCTCGATTTAACGACACCCATCTTTTGACCATAACTCGACGAGAACTAAACCATTTTCAGAGATCTTGGGCTTATTTTAAAGCTAGAAGCCTATGCCTTAAAATAGACCCAAGATCTCCGAAAATGATTTAGACATCGTCGAGTTATGGCCAAAAGATGGGTGTCATTAAATCGAGGTTCGACTGTATTCAACAAAATTGTTCGTCATAATTTCAGGAACAACTTGTGTATCACTTTTTGTGAAAAAATTATTTTATGAAGAAAATACTTATGCAAATTAAAGAGTTGTCAAGTTATTTTGTAATACTCTGTCGAACTTACAAAAATTTCTAAAACGTGTAATGTGCGCTCGTCGGACTAACTATTGCTTGTTACATTCAAACTTCCAAAACAAAAATTGTAGGGACGATAAAAGAAGATAATTGACACCAAAATATGGGTGTATATTCAAAAAATGTTTTTCACTTTTTTGCTTGGAGGACAAAAGGTAAAATCAAGTTTTCAAAAAGTGCTCCGAATTGGCTGATTTTTTATACTCGGGGGTTTTTCGACATGGATAACTCGAATCTGAAGGAATTTTTTTACTTTGAAAGAGTCGAATCAATTGNCAAAAAATGTTTTTCACTTTTTTGCTTGGAGGACAAAAGGTAAAATCAAGTTTTCAAAAAGTGCTCCGAATTGGCTGATTTTTTATACTCGGGGGTTTTTCGACATGGATAACTCGAATCTGAAGGAATTTTTTTACTTTGAAAGAGTCGAATCAATTGGCCAATTTTCAGATTAAAATTTTGAATTTCTAATGAATCAACCGTGCCGGTAAACAACATTATAAAATTTTAATTTACATGACCCCCCCCCCTCCCAGGAGCCAAAAAAAGTTTAAAAAATCCAAAGGGTCCTTCTTATGTTTTTGTCGTAGAAGAAAAAAACATTAAAAATTTTACATAACAAAAAATCAGACTCCGGTGGGACTAGAACCCACATCACTGGATTATAAGTCCAATGCCTTCTCCATTAGGCCACGGAGCCTTAGGAAAAGCTATTTTTACAAAACATGAAAAGCTATTTTTTGTCTGGTGTTCATCATTTTGGCGCGGGTTGTTAGACGTGCATGATCATGCACTTCATTCGGCAGATGAGTCATATTTTGTGCTAGTTTGGGCAGCCTTGTGAAAAGTTTGGAAAAAAAAGATTTAAAAATTAAATTGTATGTATGGCAAAGATGCTAAAACTAATCTGACCCATCACCCAACAATTGACAAGAAAAGCTTTTTTAGAAGCCTTTTTTGGATTTTGATTCTACTAATAAATGCTTACCATATTGCTGGTTCCATCTATCACTATGAACCAATAAAATCTTCCCGTCAATGCAAACAAGGGATAAAATTTCCAATAAAAATAAAACAAGCAAATAACATAATCTTCTCATCATTATCGTCCTTTTTCACGGTCAGAAAAGGTGGTCTCGAGATCTTCTCCTTTTCGCGGATTCCAATTTTCCTGCGGCTATGCGACTTTTTTTTATCTTTGCTTATCAATCAAACAGGCTCGCGAATCCAGACTTGGGTATCATAAGGTCACAAAGAAACAATTTAGCGTTGCAAAAAAAGTTCTACGAGGCAGAAAAGTGGACAGCGTCCATTTTGACTAGAAAAAGAAGAGTCATCGTATTTGAAAGATTTAGCGTGTTTGCAAGAAAGGATTGTGAAGGAATGGAGATCTGGAACAAAGCCAGTCGGAATAAGGAAAGACATGAAGAAAGAAAAGAAGGCCCAAGAAACAAGATCTGTCTCGTTCCGACGATTCTCATTCATTAAAATTTTGAATAGGTATATACGCGGAAGAACTAAAAACCTGATTGATTTGCTTGGATTGTTACGAAAATTTGCGTGATCAAAATCCAAAGACGATTTTTGAAAAAGAAATGTCAAAACTTGAATGTTCGTTTCTGGGTCGAAAAATTTTTTTTAGTGATCAATGTTTTATTTTTCAGTTTAAGATCAGTAGTTTTTTCTTTTCATGATAGAAACTAATCTTTGGCGTTCAAGATTTGAACTTTTTCCTAAATTGGATCATAACTTTTTTTCTATAATTTTTTACAGAAAGTGGTCAAAGAAAAAATCTGTAAGATACAGAGCTTTCATTTCGGTATGCAACCATAGATCACCAGTAGGGGGGGGGAGTACACCGGTCCCTCAGGATGGATGGATGAATGGCCTTTTAGGGGGGGGTACATGCATACATGAACAAGGAGGGGGACAAGCTACCTCGGGGCTATATGTTGTCGACCAAAAAAAAGGTCGATTTTTTTCAAAAATTTATATGATGAATGAATTGGGGGGAGGGGTACATGAACCCCATGATGGATGAATGAATGCCTATAAAGGCGGAAGGTCCGAGGATGAGTGGTGAGGGGGGTACTGTACCCACCCCCCTTGGTGGCCTATGCATGCAACATCAATGTTTTAGTCGTTCTCGCACCCCCTCTAACGAATTTCTATGCGGTCTTTTTTAAATTGTAGCTGAACAATGGCCGAATAAGTGTTGATAAAAATTTTCGAAATCCGTTGAACCTAACATTGTCAAAAATTACTTTGAAGTTTTCAAAGTCGATTTTCTTCATCTTAACAAAATGTTAGAAATTTAATTTTTATATGAAAATATGAGCATTAGTCCCTCTAACATATGCAAAAAACCGTATATAAAAATTATTTAACATTGGCGAGATATTTGACTTTGAAGTTGATAGTCAAAAAATGAAGTAAAAACAAAATGACGCACCCGGGAATCGAACCCTCGACCTTCTGGCTGCTAGTCTAACGCGCTAACCACTACACCATGTGGTCGATTTTCTTCACCTTACCACTACACCATGTGGTGATAATTACGGCACCTCCAAAAAATTTCCGAACAGTATTTTTAAAAACAGCTTGTAATTTTCAACTTAGCTAACGAGATGAATGAAACAAGTACCAAATCATAGTGGTTTCCGACTCAATACTTATGGTCGAGTGTAGGGCTGGGATCATAGGTCGGCAAAGAGGGGGGAGTCCCCCCTAACTCACGCACTCATGGACCCAAAATTTAGGGGGGACCATCGCATAGACCCAAAATTGAGGGAGGAGCACCTCATGGACCCCACCGAACATATGAGGTGGTCCATAAAAATTGGGTGTCAGAAGACTACCTCAAGATAAAAAAGGTCCATTTTTAAAAATCTTAGCCGAATCTAATGAGGTGATGGGGGGACCACCTCATCGGGGTCCCCTCCCACCTTGCCGACCTATGGTTGGGATTGACCAGAAGGTCCTATGGGCCAAAAATTTAATAATCAAGTCGGGTATAACGAACGTTTTGAGCCCAGTTTTGGCGAAATGGGAGAGTATCAAGTTAGGAGTGTTCCTTGTTGAACTTTTTTGTTAGTTGAACTTTTTACCAGTTTTCTGTGAATCATTAAAATTTTTATTCTATAAAAAGTTGCACAATATTAACTTATGCTGATACGAAATTTAATAACGGAAAAGATAAAGACCACTACAAAAGCTCCACTTGCAATCCAACAATTTTTCGCATTTTGTTCATAAAGCTTTTCGATTTTCTTTGCACGTTCTGCCCAGCAATGCAGTCCATCTATATCCTTATCTGGATCATTTGCCGCGTGTCTTTTATAACATTCTAGTATATCATTGTCGGTCTCGCCGGGTAAATCATCAATAAGTCCGACTGAGTGATTCCAGAAAAGTCCTCCGACAATTGCCTAGAGAAAAAAATGAATTTGATAATTTCAACCAAATTTATAACCCCTTATTATTTATAGTGCAAAGAGTATCTTTTAAAAAATTTTGGGGGAGGGAATTGCCTATGTATGAATCTATCAAAAGTCCAAAATAAATGCCCATGAAGGGTATGTTGCTGGGCTTATTTTTACATTTGAAACTTACCATAAAAATAATGCCCCAAAGTGAAATAGCTGCCATACAACCAGAACATTTTGGTCCGGGAAACATTTTTGTTAGGAACAGCCAAATAAAAGCTAGTAGTAATAAGAATTATCGATTCATAAGTTAGCTAACGTCTACAATGACATAAATGAATAGTCGGTCTCTGGCCCCAATCTCGGCTTATCAGTCTTCTGAAGTTTTTCAAACTAAGAAAATCGTTGCAAAAATATGTGAGCTTTGAAAGTTTTTTAAAAAAGGTTTAAAAAAATTTTAATTTGTACAATAAAAATATTATTAATGATATTACATATAACACAAATTTTGTAGCTGAACTTTTTTTGCACTTTTAATATTTTTTGTTTTAGAACCTAGAGACCGAGCTTGGGCTCGGCCTCGCATTCCGAGTGATTGGTTAAAGGGCCAGTCCAGTCAGTTACAATCATATGAAAAAAATGATATATTCGGAAAGATCATAAAAAATGAAGCATGTTTTGTTTTTACGGCATGTTCTGAATCGTTGTAGTTGTTGAGATAATTGCGTTTGAAATTATTCATACTTTTCGTTGTAATACAAACTTTTTTGAATTTTTTGCGAAAAAATCGATTTTTGCATCAATTTTTTAAATTTTCATAAAATGAGCATTGTAGTAATTTTTTATAGCTAAATGAGACGAACAAAATGACACCAAAATTATCCAATTTGAACATTGTTTTGGGTTATTGAAAAGAAAATTCTGATTCATGTTCCACAAAAAATTCAAAAAAGTTTGTGTATTACAACGAAGAGCTTGTACACAAATTCAAAATTTCAAACACCATTATCTCAAAACTAGAACGATTCAGAATATGCCGTAAAAACAAAAAATACTCCATTTTTCATGATCTTTCCGAATATATCATTTTTTCATATGGTTGTAACTGACTGGACTGGTCCTTTAAAGCATTCGGCCTTCAGCCTCGCTTACAAGTGATTCCCTTAGGCGCTCGACATTCGGCCTCGCGTTCTACAATCTAGTGTGCCTTACACAGCCTATTCTGCGTACCACGTTTATAACATGGAAATTAAAATCGATTTTCTAATTTTTCCATTGGAATACCCCCCCCCCTATTTTGGTACCAAAAATCTTAGAATTTCGTCCTCTTTACAATGGTATATCGATAGAAGGGTTTGGATCGCACCTTTAAAAGTTAGTCCGCACGGACACACAGACATTACACGTTTTATATAAGAAGATTTATTTTAAATATTATACATCTTACAAGGCTTAAAGAACCTTCTGCTCGAAAAATTTTTAAAAGTTTGTTTATTGCAGCGAAAACATGAGT
Source organism: Acrobeloides nanus (assembly GCA_900406225.1). Lineage (NCBI taxonomy): Eukaryota > Metazoa > Nematoda > Chromadorea > Rhabditida > Cephalobidae > Acrobeloides > Acrobeloides nanus. The sequence continues at coordinate 54,677 of OZJO01000865.1, read as the reverse complement.
ACGAAATTCAAAAATTGTTAAATTCAAGTGATAATATCTCAAAACCTTTAGCGATTCAGAATTTAATAACAAAAATGCTCAAATTTCATGAATTCTCATATGACAGTATTTTTTTTTCTCTCGTGTGAACTGGTCCTCTAAGTTTATTATTTGCTTTTATAGACTTTATAGCTTATTTATCTCATGATTAAGTATATCTAGTACAATTTCAAGATGCTTTGTTGAAAATATTAGCGCCGGCCTAAAGCGGATAGTTGTTTCACCACATGCACCTAAATGCAATCCTTGGTTTAGCAGCATTTGAAGCAATGTATCCCGCATTTCCGTGGTTTGTAAATCAAAAGCACACATGGTTCCTATTCCTCGTGCATTCGAAATCTAAAAAGAAGTTAAGCTAATTCTTAAAATGGGATTACTTTTGGACTATATGTTGATTCTAGTTGCCGAAGGCCTTGTATTAACTCAAGTCCAACATTCTTGGCTTGTTTAACAAGGTTTTCTTTTCTAACAACTTCAACAACTTTTTCCAAGAGCACAAGCTTTGTAGGATCCCCTAACCAAGTATTCATGATACGTTGTGACTAAAATTTTTGTGAATCATTGTGAATCATAGTTGGCAGGGAAGGGGGGGGAATCTCCACATGACCCATTCACTCATGAACCCAAAATTGAAGGGGACCACCGCATTGGAGATCCCCTTCCCCACCTTGCCGACCTATTTTGTGGGTCTTGTAAAAAATATTATATAAGCTTCTCTCATATTTTAAATTTTATATAAAAACAAAAATCTTTACTTCTTTTACTCGGAATTCTTGAGTATAAAAATAGCCTCCAGTAATTAATTTTTTGGAAAATGTCACCATATCTGGGGGATAAGGCAACTTCCATTGCTCATGAGCCCAAAAAGTGCCACAAGTACCGCCGCCAGTTTGTACCTCAAAGTTTTTATTCAAATAAAAATTGAAAAGTATGTGAGGGGCAAGTAAACAAAAGATGAGCTTAATTTTCCCCTCGGGGAGTGCCGCTCGAAGTTACTCTCGGAGAAATCTCGAGCGCGGAGCACTCGGCTCCCGGTACTAGAGATTTAAAATATACAAAAACTATAGGTTTTTCTCAAATTAAACTCCATTAAAAATAAATTTACTGGGTGGAATTTTAAAAACCGGAATTTTGCCGTTTTTTGGCGAAAAAATTTGAAGAAAAAAATAGAAAAAATGACGATTTCATGGCTAAGTTAGAATTTTCAGAATTTTTCAATGTGCGCAATCGATTTCTCACATAAAATTATCCTTAATAGATCACTTTTTGAAACAAATTATCCTTTTGAGTAGATCACTTTTTGAAAAAAAATTTTCGCAATTTTTTCGTCATAAAATGGCAAAATTCTAGTTTTTTCCTGTACTTCATCAACAATAAACGCCACATGATTTTCTTTGCATATTGCTTGAAGCCGGTTAAAAAATTCAGGTGATG
>OZJO01000865.1:39216-53104 GCA_900406225.1 Acrobeloides nanus | reverse complement strand
ACTAAAATTTTTGTGAGTCATAGGTTGGCAGGGGGGGGGGGGGGGGGAATCTCCACATGACCCATTCACTCATGAACCCAAAATTGAAGGGGACCACCGCATCGGAGATCCCCTCCCCCACCTTGCCGACCTATTTTGTGGGTCTTGTAAAAAATATTATATAAGCTTCTCTCATATTTTTAATTTTATATAAAAACAAAAATCTTTACTTCTTTTACTCGGAATTCTTGAGTATAAAAATAGCCTCCAGTAATTAATTTTTTGGAAAATGTCACCATATCTGGGGGATAAGGCAACTTCCATTGCTCATGAGCCCAAAAAATGCCACAAGTACCGCCGCCAGTTTGTACCTCAAAAGTTTTTATTCAAATAAGCAATTTTGAAAAGTATGTGAGGGACAAGTAAACAAAAGATGAGGTTGATTTTCCCCCCGGGGAGTGCCGCTCGAAGTCACTCTCGGAGAAATCTCGAGCAATGAGCGCTCGTCTCCCGGTACTAGAGATTTGAAATATACAAAAAATATAGGTTTTTCTCAAATTAAACTCCATAAAAAATAAATTTACTGGGTGGAATTTAAAAAACCGGAATTTTGCCGTTTTTTGGCGAAAAATGGACAAAATGACGATTTCATGGCTAAGTTAGCATTTTCAGAATTTTTCAATGTGCGCAATCGATTTTTCGCATAAAATTATCCTTAATAGATCACTTTTTGAAAAAAAAATTTCGCAAATTTTTTCGTCATAAAACGGCAAAATTCTAGTTTTTTTCTGTACTTCATCAACAATAAACGCCACATGATTTTCTTTGCATATTGCTTGAAGCCGGTTAAAAAATTCAGGTGATGCATGAAAATCACCACCTTCACTTTGCAACGGTTCAACAATTACCGCGGCAACATCACAGTTTTTCACTTTTTGTTGCGCAATCAATGTTTTTACCTATAAGTTTGTATCATAAATTATTTACAATATTAAAATGTTACTTCGTATAAACATTTTTCATCTTGATCTTTATTATATGCCATGTTTTCTTCTAATGGATATCTATATCGAGGAAAATTTGCAACTGGCCAATTAAAAGCAGGAAAATCTAATTTATGTATAGCTTTTGATCTAAAATTAAAAAAGCATAATTATTTTGCTGATGGGATGGGCTTTAGATAGATTGAGCGACATAGTGATCAAGACCTCGGCAAGTAAAAGTGGTCTAGAATCTCAAGTTGTACCTACCTTGTGATACTCAACATGCCCAATGTTCGACCATGAAGTCCACCTCTAAATGACAAAACGCAAAGATTTGGGGTTCCGGGAATTTTTTGATCCATACAAGATTCCAAATCTTCAGATGTTGGAGGTTTTCCATTTCTTTTCAAGGCTTGATAGCGAATAAATGCACATTTTAAAGCGTTCTCGTTGGAAGTGGAGCCACACTGCATAATTTGTACTCCGGTCATGCCTTTCGGTGCTACCTAATATTACATCGCGTTATTTTCGAATAAAGTTGCCCTGGTTAATTAAAAAATCGCAAAAGAGCAAATATTTTTAATTTGTAAACCTCAGATTGGGGGTAAGGTAAGGAAACAAAAAAAAACAAATTTTTGTAAATTTAAAAAAAGGAGAATCAGAATTTATACTTCCATTGCGACACGTCGCAGAGCAATTACGTTTATAGTGCGAACAATTTTTCCAATGTCGTTTATAGTTGCTGTCGCGCGACAGCCTGCGGTGTCGCAAGTGCTGACCACGCGACACAAGGCCGAGTGGCAAAAAATTTAGCTCCAAGCAGGATTCGAATCCACGACCTTGTGACCACTAAGCCACTGTTTTGTTACTGCACCACCGAGGCTTGTTGATGGAGAAACGTCTTTTCAAGCCAAGTACTGTCGCGCGACAGACTATAAACGCCAACTCGCGATACATCGCGCGACACAAAAGTACACTGTCGCGTCAGGATGGAAGTATAAATGGTGCCTAAGGATCGATCGTAAGAGTAAGGAATAACCTAGTACCAAATTATGGTTCAAAACGATTAAAAATTAAGAGTGGCAGCTTATCGAGGGAGAAAATAAGGGCTTGGATAGTGGCCGCTTATCGAAGGCCGACTGTATTTGCTTTTATGCGAGTCTCTCGCTAGTAAAATTTTTTTATTTATGACAAGAAAGCTTACTGCCATTATAGAATTTCTAATTAATTCAATAAAATCGCTTCTTGGCCATAATCCTTGGGATGGTCTACTTACTGCAGCTGTCTAAAAAAATACATGTTGAATTGTAATTTGGAAAATTTACTATAATTTGCGGGCTTTTAGCAGCTTCTACTAACTCTGGGTGATTATAGCCTAGAGGTAGCGACGAAATTTGCATAAATGCATCTAGTACGTAATTTCCGTCGACATCAGCAAAATAATTGCCAAAAGATTTCTCGTAATCAATAAAAAATTTTAATGAAGGTGCTTGCTAAACTTTGTAAAAATAAATAAAAGAACTGTTAAGAGAGAGTACATGCACGATTTCCATTTCATTTTTCATTCGAATAGATATTGGTCCGGGTATCGAAGTTTGAATTGAAGGACATATTGGTTCCGATGCTGCGATTTGAGATATTTTACGATTTCCTAAAAGAGCAAAAAATCAAATACAGTCAACTCTCCATATAGTGACACCCCTGGCTAGAATTGACTAGAGAAATTTCAATGGCTGACTAGTGTAACTTTTTTCAAGATAACCTGCTGACTAGTTTGATTTTTTTAATCTATATTTTAGCTTCATAAAAAACCAAACTGATCAGTAGGTTTTCTTGAAAAAAAGTTACACTTACACTAGTTACACTAGTCAGTCATTTCTCTAGCCAACTCTAGTCAGGGGTGTCACTATATGGAGAGTTGACTGTATCTCTGATTCAAAAAACTTTTGATGTTGACGATCTTTTAACAGAATTGAAGAAAAAAGGTTGGAAATTTCTATGAAATTGCTTTTAAGGCTTTTTGTCTAGCAATAACAGTGACATTTCTGGCCTGGCTCCAGAAACAGACTTGGAATTTATGATTTTAAGAATGTGGAGTCCAAACCAGAATACACTTATAAAATATTACCTAAGAATATTAAAGCTTTCCTAAAGTTTATTCGAAACATCTGTAGAACAAATAAAGAATCTCCAGAATGCAAAAGCCAAAGTAGATATACAAAATTTTTAACTGTCAAGAATCTTTGATTATTCAATCATCCTGTTGTAATTTAAATACAAAATTTTGATTCTAGTCTGATGTAACTAAACATTGATTCTAGTTTGATTTCTTATAATAAGCTAATTAAATTCAAGCATGTGCAAAATTAATTGATAAGCATAAATGTGCATATTTTCTGGTCTTTGATTTGTTATTTGCAAAAAGACTGTAAAAAATAATGACGTAGAAGGATGTACATCAAGAGGCAATAACATAGCTAGGTGATGGGACAAATGAGTATTCATCATTCTTCCTCTGAATTAATGAAAATAAAAAAATAGTCAAATTGAAAATTTGTTGGCAAAAATGAAGCTTAGACTTATGAGTTGGGTATATTGGTAATGCAAAATATCACTCTTGAAATTCATTGCTTTATAAGAATTTTTATTTGTTCAAAATACACTTATGAGGTATCACAAACCATTTTGTACACAAAATTTTATTTTTTTATTTACAAAAGATCAATTTTCTTCAATCAGGATAGTCGCAACTTGAATGCGATCTTGAATTTTATCGACTTGGATTTCAAGATCACTTACTCGCTCATCGATTTCGAATTGCTCAAAAATTAAGATTTTTTCGATCTGGTTTTTGCTAGTAGATAAAGAATACTCAGGAAGAGGATGGCGCAGTTAACTTTTTGAATAGAGCAGGTTTTCGTATCAATAATCAACTTTTTTCAACTCAGGGCTAGGTAAGTAAAACGGCCGGCCCGTGAGGGCAGGGCCGGTTGTTGATTTTCACAGTCCCGGTTGTGGGCCGGCCCTTCATTTTCCCTTACCTCTGGACCGCTCTTACATTGCCAACAAATTTTCAATTTGACTATTTGTCATTAATTTGGAGAAAGGATGATGAATACTCATTTGTCCCATCACCTAGCTATACTATTGCCTCTTGATGTACATCCTTCTACGTTGTTATTTTGTACACTCTTTTTGCAAATAAAACATCAAAGATCAGAAAATATGCATATTTATGCTTATCAATTAATTTTGCACATGCTTGAATTTAATTGCATTATAACAAATCAAACTAGAATCAATGTTTAGTTACATCAAACTAGAATCACATTTTGTATTTAAATTATAACAGGATGATTGAATAATCAAAGATTCTTGACAGTTACAAATTTTGTATATCTACTTTGACTTTTGCATCCTAGAGATTTTTTATTTGTCGAGCGGACGAGCGGTGCCTTGGATCACTTGACCATCGCCCCGGACTTTTTTCCCATTGGTGGCGGAAACGGCCTTTATTTGTCAATCAGAGAAATTTATATGTGATACGTCAGCAGATATGCGAGAGTTAGACTTGTGAGTTGGGTATATTGGTAAGGGTGCGTCCAGGCATGTTGAAAAAGTTGTTGAAAAGTTGTCGAAAAGTTGTTGAAAAGTTTTGACAACTTTTTAATAACTTTCAACAACTTTTTCAACATGCTTGAACGTATCCTAAAGCAAAATATCATTCTTGAAATTCCAAATTTTTATTTATTTAAAATACACAATTTATGAGGTATCACGAACCATTTTGTACACAAAATTTTATTTTATTTACAAAAGATCAATCTTCTTCAACCGGGATATTCGTAATTTGAATGCGATCTTGAATTTTATCGACTTGGATTTCAAGATCACTTACTCGCTCATCGATTTCGGACTGCTCTAAAATTATGCCAGTTTTGCCAAAATTTAAAAAATTTACGTGTTAAAATTTCAATCTGTTTATACTGCCTTCGAATTTTCATTTTAAGTGCAGCATTTTCGTCTCGTAACGATTCGATTTCTTGCATGGCTANAAAATTTCAATCTGTTTATACTGCCTTCGAATTTTCATTTTAAGTGCAGCATTTTCGTCTCGTAACGATTCGATTTCTTGCATGGCTACTCGATATTGAGATTCCCATGTCTCACCGACATTTGCCTAAAGATTTCAAATTTGTTTCAATTTGTCAAAAAAGAAATCAAAATTTATGGTATTTTTGTTTTTTATACTTGTGATCGGCTCATTTTCTCCATTTGGTTAAGTCTGGCTATAGTTTGATCAAGTTGTTGTTGAGTTTGCATAAGCTCGGAGTGCATTTGATCACGACATTTTTCGACACTGGTTAGGTGCCCAAGTTTGAGCTCGTATGAATGGGTTAGGTCTTCGATTTTTTCACGATTCTTCTTTCTAAAAATAATTCATATTTAATGAGAATAAACTGGAGATCGATCTCTCCTCCCCCCCCACACCCCCGAAAATTTTGGCTTTTCTGAGAAACCCCCAAAAATTTGGATGGGACCGAACCGAACGATTTTTACGATTCAGGCCATCACTGGTCTGGCCCCGACGAACACTTTGCGGTGTAAAAATATATCGATAAGACTGCACTCTGGACTCAGTCTCCCTGTACTAAGATTAACTACAACTTTACNTACGATTCAGGCCATCACTGGTCTGGCCCCGACGAACACTTTGCGGTGTAAAAATATATCGATAAGACTGCACTCTGGACTCAGTCTCCCTGTACTAAGATTAACTACAACTTTACCGTTCTCCCATAAGTTCATGTTTAGACTCAATAATGCTATCTTCATATTTTTGTTTCCACACATCAACATCTTTTAATGCAGATCGCCATTTTTGGTCTAACATTTGAGAATTTTTCTCTTCCTTTTCTAACAACTTTTTTGAGCTTTCAAGTTCTTGATTTAGGCGCAACATTTGGCGATTCAGGGAATCTTTTTCCTAAAAAATTTTTGATCACTTGGGGACTAGAGGACAAATTCGCACTTGTAATTCAAAATGATATAGCACGATTTTTAGAAGCTCTTTTGTCTATATGTACTTACCCTTTCTGTATCTTGCAAAGAACTCTTGTATACATCAATCTCCCTTTTCAACAATTGACAATCCGTATTAGCCTGCTGCAGCTGCCTCTCGAGTTGACTGATCTTCCTTTCATTCTCAGCAATTTGAGACATTGATGGGCTTCTTGATAGCCCATACCCCGAACTTATTGTCGAAGGCACTTCCATAATTTTCGTAGTCCTGTGTAATCTGGAATTTGATGTCGTTTTATGTAGTCCATATCCAGTGCTACTTCCCAGCTCGTAGGACCTAGCACTACCATATTCTGAACGGCTGTTCAAAGTTCGAGTTGATGAAGATAAGCTGGTGGTTGATGTGTTGAGGAGATTTGATGAGTTTTGTCGTGAAAGCCGGCGGCCTAATGAAGAAGTCTGAAAGCCGTAATCGGATTCTACCGACGACTCTCTTTCGAGACGTGTTTCCAACTTTACTTTTTGCTGCTTATTTTCACCTTCTAACTTCAAACATTTTCTTTTGTATTCATCTAGCTGATCTTGAAGCATTGTTTGTGAATTTTTGTGGATTTTCTTGAGCTCAGCGATGCAATTGTCCATTTCGTCGGTTTTGTCTTCAAATTTTTTCTCAAGGCGTTTTATAGCATTTTCTTTGGAGCGGAGTTGTTCTCTCATGGCTTCGTTTTTCGTTTCGGATTTTTCAAGATCTTCTTTTAGATGTTGGATTTCTTCTTCAAGGTCATCCAGTTCGTCTTCACATTTTCGACGAATGTTTCGTTCGTTGTGAATTTGGGAGTCAAAATGGATGATTCGATCCTAAAAATTGTTTTTTAGGGTGCTTAAAATTGGTGCCAAGCAAGAGCGTACAAAATTCAACTTTTTGAAGTGTCCACTTTTGAATTTTTGGACTTTTCAAATTTAAGAGGGGGCGCCGTAGCTTGCCTCCCATCGAGCCGGACTCTAGGCCTACTCCACCCGAAGACGTGACGTCCGACAACGACATCATCTACCGACAGCTCTCACCGGCTGAGCCCCCATGTAATGCCGATCTTTCTAGATAACCGGCTACTTCGGACCTTGTGCTCCTTAAGCTGGATTGAAAGAACTCGCAATAGTTCTGGCCAAAATCTTTTGGCCTCAAGCGGGGGTTGAACCAGGAGCGCCTGAGACAAACCCAGTACCACCGAACCATGAGACTCTTGGAGTAATCGCTCCAAATTCTACTCTAGTCGTAACGAGGGGTCCATCTCATTGAGTTCCTGACTACCCCTTCGCACAAGATCTCTACTTACATTAAAATCGGCAATAGTAGCTTGAAGTTCACTAATCGTCTCCCCTTGCATTCTACTCTTTTCCTTCCAATCTTCAATTCTATTCTCAGCTTCTTTCCACTTCTCCTGTACCTTATTCATCTCGTCCAGCATCTTATCCATCTCTGCTTGAAGATCTGCTGCTTTTTCGATAGCATCGTTATACTCTTCTTCCATATTTTCCCTCAAAACTTTTTCATCACGATACTTTTGTTTTAAGATATCTATTTGTTCTTGCATGTTTTTCTTTTCTTCTTCCATGCGCTCAAGAGCTTTTTCGTTATCTTTTTGAATATTGTGTAGTCGCATAATTTTCTGGTGTTGCTCATCAAAACGTTTGGCCATAAGTTCGAGCAGATCTTCGTTCTTTTTGGATTCTTGTCGGATTTCGTCAAGATGGCGTTTTTCTTCAATACGTTCTTCTTGGATCTAAAAATAAAAGGGCTTTGTATGGGCTAAAGTTAATGCCTTACCTTCTCTAATTCTTGTTTGGCAACCTTTTCAGCTGCTTGAAGTCGTTGATTTTTGTATCTCATGTCCTCACATAAATGAACCAACTCTTCATTATCTTTCTGAAGTTGGACCATATGTTTTTTATCTCGCTGCATAGGAATTAGTTGGCGGACATTTCTCCAAAGTCGATACCAATCCCAATTTACTAGTATAGCATATTGCTTGGTGTTTCTTTGGATGATCACATTGGCCTCCCTAAAAGCGAATTGTAACTCTTAACCAACTGTATCTAAGATAAACTTGTGAGTATGTGAAAAAAATGTTTTGACTTGAGGGAGGATCAAAAATCTTACCAACTAGCATATTTTTCTTCAGTAAATTTTTGCTCAGAATACCACCGAATCCAAGATTGTATCCCAACAATCATTTTTTGAATATGAACTTTTCTTTTGGCCTCAAGTTCGGAGATTAATCCAGCCCGACAAAAGACTTTATTCTTTCCGAGTTGATAGCGCTCAAAGCCGATACCAAGTTTTTCAAAAAGTAATGCAGCGGTTTCTCTTCGGGAACTTTTGAGGACCATATCTTGTCCAGCTAATAACTTATAGCGCTGGATAAATTCATCAAAGGTCAAACGGTTGGGATAACCTCGTCGGCAGATTCGAATACCTTCGAGAACACCATTACACCTTAAACAATTTGTAAAATGTAAAATGAGGGAGTTTACCTAAGTTGATGCAAGACCAAGGGACCCTTTATCTGGAAAGGTTTGCGCTCATAATTTGGGACGATGCATCGGATGAAATGTGCTGATGTAGAGTGTAAGGTTTGTAGGAGATTGAGAAGTTGCTCCTGAAAAGTTTGTAAAATTTAAAATTTATTTGAAGCAAAATCAATTCGTCGCTTGTGAGATTTGAACCTGCTAGTTTTAGAGTCGGAGAATAGAACATTAAAGGGACACTAACCATGGCTTAGTTTTGCCAATTTAAAAAAAATTAAAGTTTTGAAAATAGGTAAATTTAAGAAAAATTGGAAAATCCACCAACTTCAAACATCCATATCTTGTCGAGAATAAAATATTTTTAATAATTGTTTTCATAAAAGAAATTTGGGATTCTGAGGTATTTTTTACAAAAAGAATTATTGAAAAAGCTTTTAAAATCGCGGAGATATGATTTTTTGAAAATTATGCTTTTTTTCAATTTTTGCACTTTTTTGGAAATAAGGAAAACATCGAAAAAAGCATAATTTTCATAAAATCATATCTTCGCGATTTTAAAAGCTTTTTCAATAATTTCTTTTGTAAAAAATGCCTCAGATTCCCATCTTTCAAGATTGCCGTCGCTCGAAGAAATCCGTCCTATAGCCAATTTTTGGCAAAGTTTGGCAAATAAGGAAAAATGGGCATTTTGGGTCTAAACTTCAAATGGCTATATCTCGGATAAAACGTGTGATTTTTCAATCATTTTTTTTACAAAAAATTCTCCAGATTACTACCAAACGAATGTGTGATCGCCCGAAAAAATTCGGTTGAAACTCATTTTTTTATTAATTTTTTTTTTAAAGTTGGCAAAACCTAAGCCATGGTTAGTGCCCTTTAAGGAGGAGACCAAAAGGATGACCAAAAAATGGACTAGTTTAGGTTNAACTCATTGTTGTTGTTATTTTTTTTTTAAAGTTGGCAAAACCTAAGCCATGGTTAGTGCCCTTTAAGGAGGAGACCAAAAGGATGACCAAAAAATGGACTAGTTTAGGTTTTATTTTTGCCAAAAATTTGCATTTTATCTGGCAAACATAAAATTTCAGCAAGTCTTTTTTTCTGGGCCACTCTATATGAATAACTTGCATACTTTGTAGATAGAAGACACTGTGGCATTACTCAATGTCCCTCTTCTAGACCCACGCGCATTATCTTGCAGTTGAATTGGTGGGAAAATTTGCTTCAGCAATGGGTGTTGACAACCTCCAAGAACTTCCAAAATACTCTGATCCACTACATCACGATTTTTCTCTAACCAACCATCAATATTATACGAAACTTGGCCAGCATAGTGACAGATTGTAAAATGGCTAATTGAAGTGTTTCTGAAAAAAAGGTTTTGTATTGAAACGAAAACCTGAAATACCTTGTCGATTGTTTTGATTTAGAAAACACATTCGTACTCGTCAGATTTTGGACCAATTTTTCTAGTAAAGAGTTATCACTTCCATTAGGTACAATACATTCCTCTTGGAGATAACTCAATAGGCCCATGGGCTAAAAAGCATTAGTGTCAGACAAAAAATGAGAGGTTGGGTTGATNGATTGTTTTGATTTAGAAAACACATTCGTACTCGTCAGATTTTGGACCAATTTTTCTAGTAAAGAGTTATCACTTCCATTAGGTACAATACATTCCTCTTGGAGATAACTCAATAGGCCCATGGGCTAAAAAGCATTAGTGTCAGACAAAAAATGAGAGGTTGGGTTGATAGATTTAAAAAATGTGAACTTGGGTCGGAGTGAGATTCCACTTTTTTAAATCTCTAGATAATGGATAGGGCATACATGGGCAGCACCCCAGATTAAAAAAAACCACAACCCTCATTTGGTCCCCCTCTTGATGGGGTCGAAAAGTTGGCGACCAAAAAAAGAAGTATTGATTAGATACAAAATGATTTTTTTTTTGCTTCAATACAAATTGGCTGTTTAATCCTCAGTGTGTCGGCCTTCCAATCCACATTCTACGTTCCACCCCCTAACCCCGACCCACAACCCCCAAGGTGAAAAATCTGGAGTCTGCCCATGTATAGGGTACTCCTTCCATCCATTTTTAATTAAATTTTTGTTACTTTTTCAATCATCTCGATGGTAGGTTGAAGGTCATCAGCATAGTTTACTTGACTCCATTCAATCCCCTCATCCAAATACTCCGTTTGCTCTCGGATGAACATAAAATGATTGAAAAATTGTTGCAGTTTTTCATTTGTGTAGTTGATGCAAAATTGCTCGAAACTATTCGAATTCATGATTTCAAAACCAGCCATGTCCAAAACGCCGATGAAAGTTTTTGGAGAGGATTCTTCAGCTTAAAAAATTTGATTTTGCAAAAACTGACGTTTTCTTCGATTATTTGTATAAAAAATTTAAAGATGTAAAAATTATGATTCGTACCTGGAGCCGAGTGCTAACGCGCTCGGGGTTGAAGAAGGGAATCTCCGAGGGTGACTCGAGCAGCACTTTCAATCATAAGTCACCAATGGGGTGACAGTACCCCCCCCCCCCCCCCCCCCCCCCCATCCCCCTATCACTCATTCTCGAACCTTCCGTCTTTATAGTCATTCATCCATCATGAGGGTTCGTGTACCCCCCTTCCAATTCATTCACCATATAAATTTTTGAAAATTTTTATCATGTACCCCCTTGAAAGGCTATTCATCCATCCATCCTGAGGGACCGGTGTATCCCCCCCCCTCCTACTGACAAACTATGCTTTCAATATAAAAATGTTAAAATTTTAACAATTACAAAAATTCGAATCTTTCTCCTTCGTCCCCCAAGGGCAAAAAATTGAAAAATTTTTGTCTTCGATTCCGATGATTTTGATGTCAATCGTCTTCTCTCGTCGTCCCCTACAACTTTTGTTTTGGGTGTACAGGATTTAAATCTAATCCTCCCGAAATCATCTATGCAGACATTACATGTTTATAGTAGCAGGATGAAAATTTTTTGATGGTTTAAAAGTTGAAGTTTTCAATTTTTGCTTCGATATTCATTTTAGACTAAATCTTACTCGTATTTTCCCTTTCCAACGCTGAGTTACATTTTGATACTATCCAATTAAATAATCTTTCATAAATAATCTTTGTCAATGCTGCTACCGAAAATAAAGTTTTCTTCAAATTTTGATTTTTTCGAATCACATTTTCGCCAATTTTTATACTTGGCTGTGTAAGTGCATCCACCAATTTACTTGATTTTACATCTAATAGATGAGTTACTTTGTTGATCTCTAAACAAAAAAATGTAGTCATTTTTTTATCAAAAAAAATCAACCTATCATGCTTTCAGGGTAACTCAAATCCATTCCAGCCCTTTCACCAAAACGCATTTCCCCGATCAGCATACAAATTGCTACAACTTCATAAACCCATAATTTTTCTTGCCACGATAGACCTATGCGATCCAAAGCATTCTATAAACAATTTTATATTAAGAATGTCTCATACATGGGCAGGGTTTCATATATGGGCCCCCAGCATTTTTTGGAAGTTGCCCCTGGATAGTGCACTTGAAAGGTAACCGGGCGATCATGCACTTGGACGGTAGCTAGGAGGTTGGGTTCGAGTCTCGATCGGGTCCGAAAACTTTTGCCCAATTCCATAAAAAGAAGAGTATTTAAAGAAGTGCCGTTTCAAAGGATTCAATATTAATCTTGTCCCCCCCCCAGCTTTTTTGGGCTGGGTATTACACACGTCCAAGGTCTTTCGTCAAAAAATTTCGATACGTCATCTTTTTTTGATAATAAATTTTTTGTATACCTTTATTTTACCTTTCTTGGCCGGCGCTCCGCCGGCCAATAAGTCATCTTTTTTAATTTTTCGACGATTACGACTTCATGTCTTTCGTCAGACAAAAGCTTAAACATGTGTGCTGGGCATAGTTAAAAAACGCCACCGCGACGTTTTTTGGTCGCCAAAATTTGCCCCCTGCAAATTTTTGGGTTTTGCCCCTATACTCCTTCCCGCATTTTTTCAAAAATATGAACCCCTCTGCCCATATATGAAATGTCTACATTTCTTACATCAGTTTCCTGACCAAAAGTGGCATCATCAATCCCGTGATCGTGACATTCCGCTCCCTGATTCAGGAAACGATAATCACAGGCTTTCTTTTCAATACCCAAAGTTTTTCGTAGTAAATTTGGGAATGCTGCAGATAATAATTGGTAGAAGATATGAAAATTTCGATCGCCTTTGTTTTGTGATACAACTCGGGATTTTTCGAGCAAGTCTAGAATTTGTTGTTGAAAAAAATAAATAACGTTTTTATGAAAAACTTACAACAATCAATTCTTGCTGAATGGATTTTCCCGTTTTGATTGAAATCGATTCGAATAAATTTGCCCTAAAAATGCAATTTTTAATTTTTTTTGTCTCAAAACCAGGGTTGGGATTTCCCCGGGGGAATTCTAAATCTGGAGCAATTTAGGGAAATCTTCTTCCCCAGAATTACTTGGTTTGAAAAGACGTTTCTCCATTTTCAAGCCTCGGTGGTGCAGTGACAAAGCAGCGGCTTCGTGGCAAGATCGCGGGTTCGAATCCCGATGGAGCCATTGGCTTCAACACCGAGGCCTGAAAATAGAGAAACGTCTGGGGAAAAAGAATTCCCCTGGATAAATCCGGGGAAATCTGGATTTATCCAATTTACCCGGATTCGGATAATTCTATTTCCCAACCCTGCTCAAAAAGTAAAATTTTTCAAATCTTACCACTCTAGAACTATTGTTATTATGAATCGTCTTCGCATTCGAAAAAGCTTCCAGCGCAATTCCACAGCTGATTAAAGCCGAATCTAGGACATTATTAGGGTTATATTTTGTTGTTTTCGAAAAATTTCCTTCATCTGCTGCAAAAATTAGGTATTCAATAATTTTTTTGGTATTTTCCGTCTTTCCAGCTCCACTTTCACCACTAAATTTATACGCTATTTTTATCAAGACTTCAAGTTTTACGTGATCAAAATCGATTGGTTGCTGCCACCTTTGAGAATCCCATCATAGGCTGTTTGAGCAACGGAGTACACATGTGGTGGTAGTATTTGTTGAATTTTTGATTGTGTCATATAAAAATTCATCATTTCTCGGCTATATAAAGGGATGTTCTGCCAAGGGTTGATTACAACACAAAATAAGCCGGAATAGGTCTAAAATGTGAGTGGATTAGGGCAAATGTGCCAAGTTTTTCATTACATGGATGAGTTTTTGATCATATCTACACTTGATGTTATGAAGTACGGAAGCTTCGTTGAGTTCGGTAAGTTGGCACATGTCATCGCAATAATGGGATAAGCTGGTTTCTTGGGCATCTTTTTTGGGCACTGTTCTTTTTTCATAAAAG